>CM075185.1:1951768-2036768 GCA_037577475.1 Chaunax sp. Z400
GTCCTGCAGAAAAGAACCAGATACCAAGTCGGGTGGAGTAGAGATGGTACTACTCAGTAGTACACGGTGCCTCTTGGGGCGTTCCAGGATGAGAGATGAAATCCCTCCAGGAAGTTCTCCGTCAAGGACGTGGTCTCCTGCCACCTGCCCTGAAACCCTCCCTGTGCCCTGGAGGCATCCTAACAAGATGCCTGAAGATGCCTGGCTCCTTTATGCTCTGTTCCATTTATATTTTAGTCATTTTAGAGTCGGCCTGAAGCTCAGCTTCGTCAGGCGTCGTTAGTCCTGCAGGATTCAGGGGAGAGTGAAGAGAGCCATGACCACAATCTATACAGTAAAACATAGCTAGCTTAGCTTCTCTGCTAACTGTACAAACCCTGCCCACGTCTTCCAAACCAAAAACCAGAGATGTAATTCTGAGGTTCCCAGACTGATCGTCATCCTGACGGCACCTTGAGATCCTCCAGGCCCAACATCCCTTTAATTCAATCAAACTTTATCCAAAATCAACATCTGGTAATCCAGATTGGTTCACACCCATAGATACCAACCCCTTAAATATGCCTGATTATTATTTTCACTATTATTATCTGACAAATAAAAGATGGTGAAAAAAATCTCACAATGTTAAAGAAAGTGGGAATAAAATCCTGGACCCACCCCCTTTATCCAGATCCACACCAAAATCTCCTGGAGTGTATTCTGGCCCAGGACCAGTCCTCACAGCAAGTTAACTGGAAATCAGCTCAGTAGTTTCTGCATAATCTCCAACAGAACCTCAGCCAATGACAGTAGGCACCACGTTTGGTTGGTTGGCCCCAGATCACATGTATGAAGATTAAAGAGCTATGAATAAAAATAAAAATAACCATTTATTTAAACTTGTGTTTTTCTAAATGCTTGCATGCAAATGTAATAAATGTTGATTAACTGCATCAGATCAATAAATGGAGGCAGTGATTTTAGAAGCACAGACACTTTGTTGTTAAAAGGATGAGCAGAGATTGGATGGATTCTGGAACCAGAACCTCCATTGGTTGGTCCATTGGTTGTTCTGGATCACATAAACCCTGGACAGATTTCCTCTGACCTCAGAGGGTCGGGTAAGGAAGGAAGATCCAGATCCATTTATTTATTTCTTATTTATTTCTTTACAGTTCAGACACTTTAACATTTTCACTAACTACACATAAACTAATAAACTGATCCCTATAAAGTTTATTGCGGGCGGGGCTCAGGTGAGTCAGGCTCCACAGAGGCGTAGGATGGTCCTTCCTCTTTAGTTTATGTGACAATGAATCAGTTGGAATCTGGTGCTGGCAGGTTTGTCAATGAACCTGTCTGAGTTCTCAGTCATGTGAATCAAAAGATGACAACGGCTCTGTGGTTGACTGCTGCTGGCCACGCCCCCAAAGTCTGATGAAGCAGATTATATTTTAGATTTAAATCTGCATAAATAATAATCAATAATGTTCTTTTCTGAAATCACCACATGAACACTTCCTGAACGAGCTGAGCTAAGGTTTGACTGAAGATGTGAAAGAGCCAATCAGCTTTAGAGTTATTGGTACAAACTGCTGCATATGCAGCTCATATACTAAATGACATTTATCTACAACAATAAAATTCTATTTACACATTAATATACAACATTTTCATTGACATTCTCCCTTCTGTGTTTTTTCATCGTTGCTTCAGGAGAAAGAGTTAAAGTATGTTGGGGTCTTGATCACGAGTAAAAACTAAATTTAGGTCCATATATTCGTAGTGGGCCGCGGTCTCCCTACTATTCACAAAAACTGGACAGAATTTGATTACATTTCACACATGCCCTGTAGAGGCCGTAAAGGTGTGCATCTCATAGTTGGTTTATTTAATTTCCTTTTTTTTTATTTTTTTTTTACATTTTAGGTTCATTTGAACTGAGGAGATTTTCATGTCAGTTTTTTTCCAGCAGTGGAATAACTGAAAAAAACAAAGATCATCATTCAGATTCAGACAGAAATTCCCTCCAACATTAGACGGTTCTGTTATTCTTCAGTTCCATCTGCTTCTATCAGTCTGAACCATTCTGAATCATCTCAGCTACACGATGATGGTTGTTTCACCTTTCTAGGTGGAATGTTTGGCTATATTCTCATTATGGTCTGGATCCAGATGAAACCACACGTGGTTCTTGTCCATAGAGGTTCCACAGGTATGACTGTTTCTGTTTTCACTGGCACACAAAACACTAGATGGATGTTCATGAAACCTGTTGGAGGGTTGGTCATATTATCAGTAACGTTATGAGGGACTGTTGCTTTTAGATGCATTGACATGAAGGGGAAACGGAGCTGATGAGCAGCGTCTAGTTTTTTCATTAGGTCTGGAATATTCGTTATTTTTACGTTGAAGAAAATTTTGAAAACTTCCTGATTTGGATCTTCACTAAAATCTAATAGATTTGTCGCTGGTTGAAACCCAACACCTGTGTGCTGATGACAAACAAACAAACAAACAAACAAACAAACAAACAAACAAACAAACACCACAGTGTGAACGCCATCATTGCCTTTAGACTGTAGAAGCCTAGTCATTGGTTAGTTAGATGGTACAGATGTGTTTCCTCGTATAAACTGTTTTAACGTCCCGTTAGCTTCTGATTGGCTTATCAATGAATTACACTCTAGTTCTTACTTTCTGCTGCGTCATGAACATTAGGGGCTGTTTACACAAAAAACGGGAACGTTTTGTTGCGTTTGGTCCGTCCGTTTCTACGAGAACGCCGTTTTAGGGGACTGAAACCACAAACTTTTGAAAACAGGCTCCAGCCACCGCATCAGTGTCGTGTAAACGGGCAAAACACAACTCTGGCTGAAAACGATGACGACATAGCCCCGCCTCCTGCACCTGTTACGGTTCCTGCCAGCCGTTGTCACGTAGGCAGACAGCAGACAGTCTATATGGACAGAACAACAACAGAAATACAATGTCAGACTGTCTGGTTGTGTTTGTGCTGCAGACTCTGTGAAGTTTATTAAAGTCCTCTAATGTAGATCTGCTGAACCACCACTGTGATCTTCTTCTGTGGTGTTGATTTTGAAGTTACACCACCATACAGACAACAGCGTTTTCACTCGTGTTTGCGGTCCCGTGTACGAGGATTGTTTCATAAACGGGGCCTTAATCTAGTTCCTGTTTAGCTTCACAAACATCATAAATAATGAAATGACAACAGGACTGAATGCTGGCAGTCATCAACACTGAAGGAAGTAACAGCAGACAAACCATCCAGATGTTATCGTGCCAGGTTATCTCCAACAGGACGGACCTGTTGAGGCTGAAACCAGAGACTGAGGTGTGGAAACCACAAAGCTCAAATTCACTGTTCAACACAGGAAATCTAACAAAGGTTCATTGATTGTATGTCTGCAGTCAGAGGCATCACACAGCAGCGGAGGAACATTTAGTCACACACCCATAATGCACCCGCAGGATCTATCGACACAGATTGTATGCAGCGACTCATGCATGTTGACTTTCACACGTTACACGGTTCATTTGGAGCATTTAATGCAAGCCTTGCATAATGCTAATGAATCCATCAGTCCTGCAGTCACCAGTTGTGCCACTTGAAAGGCGACTTGTGTGATTTTGTGTAACACTGACATCTTATGAAACCATTTTGGTGAACTGGTCTTACAGGTTTGACGCTGGTTAAAACTGCCATATGGGCACCTGGGAGGTTGTTTTCATTGTCAGTGAGTGGCAGCGCCTCAATAGAGTCCCTGTCAGTCAGTTTATCATGTGATCGGGCGGCTGTGGCTCAGGGGGTAGAGCGGTCGTTCACGGAACAAAAGGTCGGTGGTTCGATCCTCAGCCCCTGCAAGTCCACAAGTTGAAGTATCCTTGAGCAAGATACTGAACCCCAATTTGCTCCCCGGGCGCCGCGTGTAGTGGCAGCCCACTGCTCCTCAGGGATGGGTTAAATGCAGAGAAAGAATTTCCCCATGTGGGACTAATAAAGGTATCATTATTATTATTATTATCATCATGATTATCTCTCTGCTTCAGTCATTGGTTCTCTATTAAATCCCAGTTAGCCTCTTCCAGTCCTCCCATTCTGGTGCAAAAAACACCTACAACGACATATTCAAACTAAACTGGTCATATCATCTGAACCACTATATGTATGAAGGAGGTCAGTCAAAGAAAACACCTTAAAGATTCATGTGAAAGTGTCAGAAACACTGAAGGTCAGGGTTAAAAAATTAGTGGCCTGCAGTAACAGGAAAAAACTTTTCCCATCTAAAGGATTTTGAACAGGCACAACATGGCCAGCTAAGAGCTGCCTGGTCCTTGGCCTACTGGTTGCTACCACTGGGGCTCTGCATTCTACAACAACTAGAAGTTTATGTCTCAAATTAAGACTTACAGCCCAACTGAGATCCTGCATTTCAGAGACTGACGTACCAGACGGGCCTCCAGAGAGTTGAACTCTGTGCCGATGGAGATTAGACCAAAACAACCCAGCAGAGAGGAGACAGAGGGGCCGACGTGAGAGGCAGAACCGAGGCTAGGGAACCGGGATCTGGGCCAGGTCAACACTGGCCCCACATAAAGCTGCTGTACGTGCATCTTCCTCACCGATGCCTGCTCTCTGCTAACAAACTGGACAGTATGAGACAAAGGATTACTGTGATAATGAAGACATCCTGAAACTGGCTGCACACCTGACTGTGTTTAGACAAGAGGAGGGTGTGTGTGCTACATGATGATGTCATCAGCAGACAGCAAAACAGACTGTACTCTACTGCTGAAGACGAGGATGAAGAGGTCATCAATACTTTAACAGAGCATCATTAGAGATGAAATAAAAATGTTCTTGGTCCAGCAGAAGAATCATAAGGTTTGATCAGATGTTTGGATTGTTATGGTCGTCATGTTTAAAACAGGCAGCAGGATGATAAGTAATGACAGACCCAGACAACGACAGCAGGAGTTCAGACTGAGCATGGAGGAGGAATCTTCATTGGTCATGTGATCAGTCAGAGCTGGTAAAATCTACTATTGATCAACAGTTAATAACCAATCAGAACAGTTTAAATACATCAATAAACAGATATAAAGTGTTTCCTGACTCCTCAGTCTCTAAATGATCCTTAATGACCAGTGTCTCTAGTTCTTTGTAGACCCTTTAGCTGCTCTGACCTGCTGCGAACCTGATGCAGATCCAGACTCCAGCTTCTGGCAGCGTTCCTGAGGAATCTTAGCCCATTCCTCATGGACAAAGGCCTCCAGTTCTGGAATATTCCTGGTTTACCTGCTGCAACCACCTTCTTCAGATCCCACCAGAGTTTTTCTCTGGATTCCAGTCACGCGACTGTGACGGCCTCTAGAATGATCCAGGACTTCTTCTGAAACCAGGCCTTGGTGGACTCTGAGGTCTGCTTGGGATCATTGTCCTTTTGGAACGTCCAATGACGGCCGAGCTTCATCTTCCTCACAGATGGAGACGTTTTCTTCTAGGATTTCCTGATCCTTGATGGAATCCATCTGACCCTCTACAGGCTGCAGGTTTCCAGTGGTCCAGGAAGCAAAGCAGCCCCAGAGCCTCACTGATCCACCGCCATGCTTCACTGTAGGTAGGCTGTTCTTTTCAGCATCAGCTTCATTCTTCCTCCTCCAGACATACCGCTGATCCAGAGACCCCAAAAGGTCCAGTTTGGTTTCATGGCTCCACAGAACAGCATCCAGAACTTCTGGTTCTGATCTAGATGGTTCTGAGCTACTGGAGCCCACTTTTCTGGAGCTTCTGGGTCAGCAGTGGTGAAGGTCTTGGAGTTCATGGAGCCCTGATGTCAATTTAGACCTGAACAGAAAAACCTTTGGACTCTACTGATAAAGTAAGTCTATGAAGGTCTCAGTGTTTTAATACATCTGATCTGTAAATGATGAGGTTCAGGTTGGATCATTTAGAGACTGAGGAGTCAGGAAAAGGAGACTTTTGGTTAGATCTGAGAAAAATATCTGTTGTATTTAAAATCCAGTTTGGTTCATGACTAAAAGTAAGACTTAAATAAAAATCTAAATCTGTGGTTTGATTGGTCAGTGGTTTCAGTGGTTCCGGATGGACCAATAAGAAGCCAGAGTACAGCTTTCAAAAGGTCTAACTTTATTTCTATAAAAAAATAATGTGCCAATAATTAAGTGATGTCATATATGATCAACATATACATCATCAATGACAGAAGCTATTCACAGAAACAATTGATTAGTGATTCATAAACATGTGATGATCATATGATATAGTAAAACATATTAACACACTTTATAATAAGTGATACAAATTAACATGTAGTTCACATTGTTACAGTAGGATGTGAAGACATTCACTCTGTTCTGTCAGAAGTTCACAAGTGAAGGTTTCAACCTCTATGACCATCGTATAAAAGTAAGAATACAACATAATAATATACAATCATCAGTGCCCACACACCGAAACATAGTGACAGATGTGTCATCAGTAAAGAAACACAGTGATTCTGTAAAAAAAAAAACCAAACCATCCTTTAAAAACATAAAAACATTAATATCGGTTCATAAAACCTACTAGAGCCAAAAACACTGGCTTACATTTTCTGCAACACCTTCCTGAGGAGGAAGTTAGTGTCTTAAACATCTGGGGCAGACGGGTCACTCGGGTATCTCTAGTTCCCGATCAGCTGATTGGCCTCTTCCTTTCTACCCGCCCGATGCCTCACATGCCGATGCCAAGCTCCTCAACCTTCCAGCCGCTGGAGTTCTTCCCGAATTTGTAGACCAGCCTGCGGCCGTCTACTCGCTCCAAGATCTCCCGCTTGTAGTAGTACCTGAGAGAGGAGGAGGGTCAGTCAGTTCGTTTGAGACACAAAGCAGGGCCTCCTCTTCATCATGGAGGCTTTCATCAGTTAATATATATATTAAACAGCAGAGAAATGTGGCTGGACTCTGTAGCCCCTCCTCTTCCTCGTCCTTACTCTCAGAAGATCATATAGACTCACAGGGAGCAATAGGATGCTGGGATCTTATGGTGACGAACACTTTGACTAAAGTTTGACTCAGTTGTTCTGGATTCTTTCCTGCTTCTTTGGCTTTTTATTTTTGTCTGCTCCCTACTGGATTTGTTTTTGGGACGCCTTCTCATTTGTTCCTCAGTTTCTCATAATGTGTTCATTCAACTGAATCTCTGATCTGCTCGTCTGTCTGAACCTGGGTCCCCCTCGTCCAATTGTGTTCCCTGTTATCTTGGCGCTGACTCAAATGTAGTTTCTCAAACTGGGAGTAAAAAGGTTATGGCAGATTTGAGAACCAACATTTTTGGAGCTTTGCACATCCTTGGAACATGTCAGGAGTTCTCATGGACTAAATGAAGGGATGGGATTGGATGGTTATCTATGTTTGAACACCAACAAGAACGTTCCTGTGTACAAACTGTCAGAGGAGAACAAGACTTCCTGTAAAGCTCTGCAACGTGATCTCACCTCATGGCACGGCTGAGTTTCTCATACGTCATGCTGCTGTTCTTCTTCTTCTGGCCCCACATCTGAGCCACAGCCTCAGACTTGAGGAACTTGAAGACACCCTCACGGCGGTCCTCCCATTTCATCAGGCCTTGGTTTCTCTCTGGGTGGATGAGGATGTCCCGGATGAACTCCCATAGGTGGGTGCCACGAGGAGCTGCAGACAGTGAAGCACAATGAGCTGAATAGGTGCAAATAGACCTGTTAAAGATGCAAAGATGTGTTCAGGTATGTCTCTGGAGCCGTGTTTTACAGCCTCTGACTCTTCTCACCGTGTTTGCTTTTCTTTGAGTTGGAATAAAAGCTGCTGCTGTGTTCCCGGCTGAGTTTAGGAGGCCGTCCCCGCGGTCGCTTCAGTCGACAGTCACCTTTCTCTGTTTTGATGTGCACTTCTGTCAACACAACAGGTAACTGTCAGACCTGTACTGCAGCTCACCATCACTGATGAGTCAGCGGAATACAAAGACTCCTACTCACTTGAAACCAGAGGGTCAGAAAACTCCGGGTCAGATTCACTGCTGCCAGACTCTGGTGAGCCGAGGCTGGAGAAGCCGAACATGCCACCTGAAATATTCAAACATCATGAGCCACAGAGAAACTGAAGAGTCGGACAGGATGGCAGCAAACATGAGGCTGAAAGACTTACTGTTGCAGGAGGAGCTGTACTCGCTGTCGGACTGGTTATCAGAGAGATACCCAGTGTCTCCCAGGGGCGTCACGGGTCCCATGGTGAGACTGGTCAGGTCGTAATCATCCCTGTAGTCGAACTCTCTCTTGCTGATGTCTCCTTCAGCTGCTGGTTGGAAGCACCAAAGTTAGCTGATGGTTTCTGATTAGTTTAATGCTGGTTGGTAAAATATCTGGACAACATGTACCTTGGCCGATTCGGATGGTGCTGAGCAGAGGGAAGTTTAGGTTGTCAAGGAAGTTGTCCAGGAGCTGGCATGTCTCATTCAGCTCTGGTCCTGAGAGGCTCTGCAGATCTAGGAAGCAAAAAGACGAGAAGCTTTTATCATCCTGGAGAAGAGGAGCAGCTGATCTCAGAGAAATCTAAATATCTGGAAATGTTTCAGTTCAGGTGACCGATCTAGGTTTACCATATTTGGTCTTGTGCTCCTGCAGACTCTGGTGGAGCTGAAGACCAAGCTGCGGGCCGAAGACGCCGATCATCTGGTCCCGGCTCATCTGGCAGAGGGCAGGGCCGTCCATGGTGCAGCAGGCCAGACTTAAGGTGCTCGCATCGAACTTGGTGCTTTCGACGTGGTCGCTGATCCACTCCAGGACGTTCTCTAGTGTCCAGCACTGAGGGTTGATGTGACCGTACCACTGACCTGCAGAGAGACAGAGGAACCACTTCATGGTCTGCAGTATGGAAGGTGTGGTGATGGACGGTGGTGCCTTTAGGATCCAGACATTTTTTTGCCCTCTCCTACTCATAAGACTCCATATATCTGATGTATGTATCATATGTCTGATTGTCTGTCTGTTAGCAGGATGACACAAAATCTATTCGATGGATTTCTTTTACAGGAGAACCAATTTCACTGTTTTGAACTTTGCAAGATAAGGCTGTTGAAATCATGAAGTTTCAAGCTATTTCAATAACATATTTTAATAAATAACATTTCTAATGGATTTCTCATTTTCATATAAAATGTAATTTTACTTCCATTATAGATGATATGTTTTCTTACACATCTGTTGGTTACATTGCATGGATACATGTAGGGCTCATAAGTGGTTCTATCATAAGTGGTTCTATCATAAGTGGTTCTATCATAACTGGTTCTATCAGTTATAACATGGATGGTTTTATAGGTTTAGGTTAATAATTATCCACCATGAACAAAGAGAGGAGGAGGATGCAGGGATGGTTTCTGTCTGTTGTATTTCTAACATTTAGTTCTGAGTTCATCTGTTGCTTCTTAAATAATCTGCATCCTTCTGTCCTTCAGTCTGTCTGTCTGTCTGACTCAGAAACAAAGGCTGCTCCTATAGGTCGGCAGCATTCCTCTGTGTGACGGTTATCAGTTAAACATTGGCTGTCTGGTAAATGATTGAGCCAACAGTCACTAAATTAGGTCAAAGCAAAGTTGGCAGAGTTAATGGTTCCACTGGCTGAAGTCTGGACATGAAGGATCATGTTTACTGTGAGATTAGTCTTCATGTGAAACCACCACCCAGATCTGGTTCTAATTGTTAACAGGGGCTGAATCAGAGTCTCTTACCGCTCAGGCTGCAGCTGAACGTCGGGCTGCTGATCTGATGGCTGCTGATGCTGGGCAGCAAAGCGGGCGTCTGCTGCAGGACATCAGGGATGCCGGTCGGATACATGGCAAGGTTGGCATGAGTTAGCACACTGCTGAGGCACAGTGATGACATGGAGACGCTGAGGAGGAGAGAAGATACCTGATTAAAGCCCAGGTTACTCTGTGCCGTAATCTACTCCTGGTGTGTTAGTCAGAGAGTTTTTACCTGATGACAGACTCAACAGAAAGCGTAGAGATAATCCACAGAGGGAGGTGTGCTGGATTATTTGGTCTCTGAGGCAAACATGCACCTGCTGCTGTATTTAGCCTCCTGTGAGGCTTTATACACCTGCAGGGAGTGGAGGACGGACTCAGGTAAATTCAGGGGAATTCCACCTGCAACTGGCCACACCTCTTCCTCCCCCTCCTCCTCCTCCTCTTTCTAGAGAACTTGATCAACAAAACAAACCTGCCCTGCTGTTCTCTCCAAACCTTTTGTTCTAATTCCATTTTAAAAAGTGCTGCAGAAAATAACTAAACATAAGGAATAAATGCTGATCAATAGATTTCTGCCTCTGCAGCAAAATAGTTTCACTTAAATGAATAAAAATGATGCAGGTTTAAGAGATGAGAGGAATCTCTCTAAACTAGACTGGACTGGCACCCAGTGCAGCGCAGTCCTCCACCAACAGGACCCATTATTACATCAGACCTGATCCAAGATCTAACTCATAGACCTGTAACCTTAAAATAAGGCTGCTGTATCTGTAACAGCCAATAAAGCCATGAGGATGGAACAATAATGTCTATCAGGAGGAATAAAAGGAGAACTTCAACTTTATTCTCTCCTCTGAGGACATCAGGGCTGCTTCAACAGATCTGGACCCACATGTTCTTATAGCTGTTCCTCTAAAGCTATCAGAGATGGATCAGAACCGTTAAACCATCAAAGTCCTGATCATCTCAGGTTTGTTACCGTACAGCAGAGGAAGGACAGGCCCCTAAGAAAACATTGAAATCTGGTCGATCCGGATTTTTATTTGGATCTGCACCAAACTGCACCTTCTGATTCTGTTCATCAAAATCCAGAAATTATTCTCTGAGAATAGTTAACCTGGATTCTCTCCTCTGTAGCAGAACCTAATGGGACCAACATAAAAACTACCTGGTGAGAAGAAACAAACAAAATATTATATTAATTAAATTAGTCTTGGTTCAGTTTATGTGAAAATCAGATAATGAGTGGTTTGTTAAAGCTCCAGGTGAATTTTCATATGACATCAAATGCCTTTAATCTGGATCCACACCAACATTTAATGGGGTGTGTTCTGGCCCAACACCAGTCCTCCCACCACATTCACTGGAAACCAGTTCAGGAGTTTTAATCCTGCTGACAAACCAAACAACAAACAGACATGGGTGGAAAGAGAAGCTGATTGGTGGAGGTGATAATAAGATAATAGATAAAAGGCCAGTCATCATAAAAATACACAGTTATATCAGATAATATCACCTTTAAACATAGAAAGATGAAATATTTTCTCTCTTAATTCTGTTATTGTGTTAAAATATTATTTCAAATATTAATTTATGTCAAACTAAGAAGATTTATGTCATATTTCCATGACACCAGCTGGTCAGGGGTTCTAAAAATAGACACACAGAGACAATGTGACAACGGCAAACAGCCAATCATCTGACGGATACTTTCATCAGTCAACAGACCTGACTGATTGACAAACGACCTAAAGCTGCTTTTTATTGGCTCCTCATACGTAACCCTCCTCTCTATGAGGTTTATCATGAATGAACGGGTCACAGACCTGAAGGAGGCTGAATTTAAACAACTCAGGCCAAAGGTGAGTCAAAGGTATGCTGACACAGGCGTCATGTGACACCGTCAGGGTGACACCCTCCTGTGCTGCAGCTCACTGCTGTTACCTAGTGATCAGCTGCAGACATTACTGCAACCTGTACCTCAACCTGTGAGGTCTGAGGTAACATTACCACAGGTTTAATACATGCATGACATCACTGGTACTACGGATGGTTTATAATAACCATCAGGTGTTCACACAGACATCCTCCATCTTTAACCAGTCTTCATGATGAATCCTGAATTTATCTTTTAAGAATTTTCCCAGCATGCATTGCACTTGACCCTAAAGCGTATCCCTGCAGGTGGGGGCCCACAGAGCGGTGGCTCCATGAAGCCACATGGTTATAGACCCAGACAAGCTCCTATCCCAGGTTTGGGTCTGGCTCCAGAAGGGGGCCCTGGTCTCCCTACCCTGGGTCAGACGGAGCCAGGTGAGATGGTTGGGGCATTTGGTTCTGATGCCTCCCAGACGCCTTCTTTTGGAGGATTTCCAGGTACGTCCAACTCAATGGAGGGATTACAGATCTCATCTACACCTGGAACGCCTCAGGATCCTCCAGGAGAAACTGGAAAGTGTGACTGGGGAGAGGGACATCTGGAACACTGATTAGTCTGCTGCCACCATGACCCGACTCTGGATAAGAGGAAGGGGGATGGATGGATGGGTTTATTCTCATAGCAGCCTATGGGAAGTATCTCCAACAACTTCATTAGCATAGCAGCTGTAAATGCAGACTGGAGTTTCTTCTTCTGCTGCTGTCATCAGCTGAAAGGTCAACAAGTAGGTGTGGGCAGACGCTAATGTCAGTATCCCATAATCCCACTCAGCAGTGGACCTGTGGAATGTGTTTCAGCCAATCATGATAGGCCAACCTGCACATGTTTTTTCCCAAATTTCACAACATCCCTCACACCCTGTTTCCACAGCATACCGGAGGAAACGCTCAGGTGGAATGCAGCCCTGCAGGTTTCTGCTCTGTGACGAGGCACCAGCTTTCATGACCCGAGGACTAACAGACACATCATTTCATCATTCCTCCACCCTTCATTACTCCTCTACACCTGGGCTGTTGCTCAACAGCGGGGCTTTCCACCGTTAGAATAAAGAGACGTGAGGAGTGAGCAGCGTCGTTCAAACAAAGCTGACAGGAAGCTTGACAGGAATTCTATTATGAAAACACATCCACATCCATGTTTGGGGTTCATGTCGCCCCAGGTAGCCTGTACCCAGTGGTCTGAACATATGACACTGCCACGCCCCCTTTGGAAGAAAAGAGACACACAAACTGTCAAACAATTAAAAACAGTTTGATTTTCTTTACTTCCCCAGAGAAGAAGTGGCATCAGACCATCACAGAGAGGATGAAGATGGTCTCATCACTGTGATGACATCATCACAGGTTAGCTAATGATGTCACTGAGTAAATTAAATGTGCATTGAATGAGCCTTTACATCTGAGCCAATCAGAAAAGAGTTGTAGTGATGGTGAACTTAAATTTATATTGATTAAGCTCAAACCTTCTAATATTGTAAACAACATAAAGTAACATAGGAGGTGGAGCTAAAACCTTCTGATACTGTAAATATAAGTTGAACAGATGACAGCAGTAACATAAAACAGTGACATCATCACTGAATAAAAGGACACTAATTAAATGTTATTCCTGTATTTCTCCATAGAAAAATGTTCTGTTAGTTCTGTTTGATCGAATATTCACTTATTTTAGTTCTGCAGAAACACGTGTTTCAGTTCTGACTGTCAGAAATCCTCCATCTCAAATATTGATCCAAACTCTGATCTCTGACTCATCATCATGTGGATCCAGCCTTCTCTATGCAGTACAAACCAGAGGACCCGTTCATGCTGTTTGGGTTGTGTGTTTCCGCCCTCTAGTGGTTCAACACTGGAACTGCTAGACTTCAGGTTTGGATGTAATGTGTGATTGATTTTTCCGCAGAATAATAATCTGTCAATCAGTAAATTATCATTAAACAAACTTTATTTGATGATATAATTTTTTTAAAATAATATAAGGAACCATAATCCATAACATTCTATAATGAGCCTCTAATAATCAATACTATGATGAGCCTCTAATAATCAATAATACGATGAGCCTCTAATAATCGATAATACGATGAGCCTCTAATAATCGATAATACGATGAGCCTCTAATAATCAATAATATGAGTCTCTAATAATCGATACTATGATGAGCCTCTAATAATCAATACTATGATGAGCCTCTAATAATCAATAATACGATGAGCCTCTAATAATTGATAATACGATGAGCCTCTAATAATCAATAATATGATGAGCCTCTAATAATCAATACTATGATGAGCCTCTAATAATCGATACTATGATGAGCCTCTAATAATCAATAATATGATGAGCCTCTAATAATCAATACTATGATGAGGCTCATCATAATCAATAATATGATGAGCCTCTAATAATCAATAATATGATGAGCCTCTAATAATCAATAATATGATGAGCCTCTAATAATCAATAATATGATGAGCCTCTAATAATCGATACTATGATGAGCCTCTAATAATCAATACTATGATGAGCCTCTAATAATCAATAATACGATGAGCCTCTAATAATCAATAATACGATGAGCCTCTAATAATCAATAATATGATGAGCCTCTAATAATCAATAATACGATGAGCCTCTAATAATCAATAATATGATGAGCCTGTAATAATCAATAATACGATGAGCCTCTAATAATCAATAATATGATGAGCCTCTAATAATAAATAATATGATGAGCCTCTAATAATCAATAATATGATGAGCCTCTAATAATTGATACTATGATGAGCCTCTAATAATCAATACTATGATGAGCCTCTAATAATCGATACTATGATGAGCCTCTAATAATCAATAATACGATGAGCCTCTAATAATCAATAATATGATGAGCCTCTAATAATCAATAATACGATGAGCCTCTAATAATCAATAATATGATGAGCCTCTAATAATCAATAATATGATGAGCCTCTAATAATCAATAATATGATGAGCCTCTAATAATCAATACTATGATGAGGCTCATCATAATCAATACTATGATGAGCCTCTAATAATCAATAATATTATGAGCCTCTAATAATCAATAATATGATGAGCCTCTAATAATCAATAATATGATGAGCCTCTAATAATCGATACTATGATGAGCCTCTAATAATCAATACTATGATGAGCCTCTAATAATCAATAATACGATGAGCCTCTAATAATCAATAATATGATGAGCCTCTAATAATCAATAATATGATGAGCCTCTAATAATCAATAATATGATGAGCCTCTAATAATCAATAATATGATGAGCCTCTAATAATCGATACTATGATGAGCCTCTAATAATCAATAATACGATGAGCCTCTAATAATCAATAATATGATGAGCCTCTAATAATCAATAATATGATGAGCATCTAATAATCAATAATATGATGAGCCTCTAATAATCGATACTATGATGAGCCTCTAATAATCAATAATACGATGAGCCTCTAATAATCAATAATATGATGAGCCTCTAATAATCAATAATATGATGAGCCTCTAATAATCAATAATATGATGAGCATCTAATAATCCATATTAGCAGTGATTTCTTTTCTTCTTTCCTAAAAGCTGTTTTTGCACTAAATGCTGCACAAAACTTCCATAAAACCATTTTTGTGCAGCATTTAGTGCAAATCTGTAAATGTGTACATTTTATATTTATTCACTTGTTTCACTTTTTAAATTGCACTGAAACGGAAGAGCTGCTTGTACTCGTTGTACTCGTTGTACTCGTTGTACTCGTTGTACTCGTTGTACTCGTTGTACTCGTTGTACTCGTTGTACTCGTTGTACTCGTTGTACTCGTACAATGACAATAAAGAGATTCTGAGTCTGATTCTGATTCTGTTAGTCATATGTTTGACCAGGGGGGGGCAGTGCTGCTCCACGACACAGAGAAGACAACATGACTGAGATGATGGTGATGAAGATGATGGTGATGAAGATGAAGATGATGAAGATGGCAGCTTCGTGTGTCCATCAGGTCGTGATGCTGTTTGGTCGGCCATGATGGGGACGTCTGGTTCAAACTGACTCCAGATCAGTTTACGATAGTTTGGATGTGATAAACATGACAGGATGTTTACATTGTTTATCAGTATTTATACTGTGTTTACTGTGTTTATCAGTATTTATACTGTGTTTATCAGTATTTATACTGTGTTTACTGTGTTTATCAGTATTTATACTGTGTTTACTGTGTTTATCAGTATCTATACTGTGTTTATCAGTATTTATACTGTGTTTACTGTGTTTATCAGTATTTATACTGTGTTTACTGTGTTTATCAGTATCTATACTGTGTTTATCAGTATTTATACTGTGTTTATCAGTATTTATACTGTGTTTACTGTGTTTATCAGTATTTATACTGTGTTTACTGTGTTTATCAGTATTTATACTGTGTTTATCAGTATTTATACTGTGTTTACTGTGTTTATCAGTATTTATACTGTGTTTATCAGTATTTATACTGTGTTTATCAGTATTTATACTGTGTTTACTGTGTTTATCAGTATTTATACTGTGTTTATCAGTATTTATACTGTGTTTACTGTGTTTATCAGTATTTATACTGTGTTTACTGTGTTTATCAGTATTTATACTGTGTTTATCAGCATTTATACTGTGTTTACTGTGTTTATCAGTATTTATACTGTGTTTACAGTGTTTATCAGTATTTATACTGTGTTTACTGTGTTTATACTGTGTTTACTGTGTTTATCAGGATGTTTACAGTGTATACTGTGTTTATCAGTATTTATACTGTGTTTACTGTGTTTATACTGTGTTTATACTGTGTTTACTGTGTTTATACTGTGTTTATACTGTGTTTACTGTGTTTATACTGTGTTTATCAGTATTTATACTGTGTTTACTGTGTTTATACTGTGTTTACTGTGTTTATCAGGATGTTTACAGTGTATACTGTGTTTATCAGTATTTATACTGTGTTTATACTGTGTTTACTGTGTTTATCAGGATGTTTACAGTGTTTACTGTGTTTATCAGTATTTATACTGTGTTTACTGTGTTTATCAGTATTTATACTGTGTTTACTGTGTTTATCAGTATTTATACTGTGTTTATCAGTATTTATACTGTGTTTACTGTGTTTATCAGTATTTATACTGTGTTTATCAGTATTTATACTGTGTTTACTGTGTTTATCAGTATTTATACTGTGTTTATCAGTATTTATACTGTGTTTACTGTGTTTATCAGTATTTATACTGTGTTTACTGTGTTTATCAGCATTTATATTGTGTTTACTGTGTTTATCAGTATTTATACTGTGTTTACAGTGTTTATCAGTATTTATACTGTGTTTACTGTGTTTATACTGTGTTTACTGTGTTTATCAGGATGTTTACAGTGTATACTGTGTTTATCAGTATTTATACTGTGTTTACTGTGTTTATACTGTGTTTACTGTGTTTATCAGGATGTTTACAGTGTTTACTGTGTTTATCAGTATTTATACTGTGTTTACTGTGTTTATCAGGATGTTTACAGTGTTTACTGTGTTTATCAGTATTTATACTGTGTTTATACTGTGTTTACTGTGTTTATACTGTGTTTATACTGTGTTTACTGTGTTTATACTGTGTTTATACTGTGTTTACTGTGTTTATACTGTGTTTATCAGTATTTATACTGTGTTTACTGTGTTTATACTGTGTTTACTGTGTTTATCAGGATGTTTACAATGTATACTGTGTTTATCAGTATTTATACTGTGTTTATACTGTGTTTACTGTGTTTATCAGGATGTTTACAGTGTTTACTGTGTTTATCAGTATTTATACTGTGTTTACTGTGTTTATCAGGATGTTTACAGTGTTTACTGTGTTTATCAGTATTTATACTGTGTTTATACTGTGTTTACTGTGTTTATACTGTGTTTACTGTGTTTATACTGTGTTTATCAGTATTTATACTGTGTTTATCAGTATTTATACTGTGTTTACTGTGTTTATACTGTGTTTACTGTGTTTATCAGTATTTATACTGTGTTTATACTGTGTTTACTGTGTTTATCAGGATGTTTACAGTGTTTACTGTGTTTATCAGTATTTATACTGTGTTTATCAGTATTTATACTGTGTTTACTGTGTTTATCAGTATTTATACTGTGTTTACAGTGTTTATCAGTATTTATACTGTGTTTATCAGGATGTTTACAGTGTTTATCAGTATTTATACTGTGTTTATCAGTATTTATACTGTGTTTATCAGGATGTTTACTGTGTTTATCAGTATTTATACTGTGTTTATCAGTATTTATACTGTGTTTATCAGGATGTTTACTGTGTTTATCAGTATTTATACTGTGTTTACTGTGTTTATCAGTATTTATACTGTGTTTACAGTGTTTATCAGTATTTATACTGTGTTTATCAGTATTTATACTGTGTTTACAGTGTTTATCAGTATTTATACTGTGTTTATCAGTATTTATACTGTGTTTACTGTGTTTATCAGTATTTATACTGTGTTTACAGTGTTTATCAGTATTTATACTGTGTTTATCAGGATGTTTACAGTGTTTACTGTGTTTATCAGGATGTTTACAGTGTTTATCAGTATTTATACTGTGTTTATCAGTATTTATACTGTGTTTATCATTTCTGACAGACTGATGTAGATCTGGTTCTGGTAGATCTGGTTCTGGTAGATCTGGTTCATGTAGCAGACATTCCGCTGACTATTAATGCTGTAAAGTAGCTTGTGGTGCCACCAGAGATGCTACCAATGCTACTACTTAAATTAGTGTGTTTAACAAGCAGCAAATAAATATCTAAAGCACTGATATTTATTGTATCAAACCATTATATCAAAAAGACGCCAGAAATGCATTTTTCCCCCATAAACGTTTAATTTTATGGCTTCAGCTCCAGAGAGCTTCATTCATTTTGGACGAGCAGGATCAGAGAGGTTCCAGTACAGACAGAGAAGCCAACCAATCACTTCACAACTTTAGAGGTTAAAATAATCCTGGATCTGGACCCGCATCAGGTCCAATCAGCTCTAACTTAAATATGCTCCAAAATTTTTCATGTGGTCAGTTTGTGGTTACATGAGATTTATTCACCATTATTATTTAAAAAACTAGAAGAGGGAAATATCATCTGGACAGCATTACGTCAGCCAATGAATGCATTTATCTGATGAAGAGTAGGGATCAGTGAAGGTTGAGGCTGGAGGAGGAACATGTCTGCATTTCATGAACAGAGGGAACGAAGCCTCGGCTCACATTTCGATTCAGGAAGCAATCTCTTCCAGGAATGGATCCAATCTGTGACCACTGCAGCAAAAAGGTCACTGAATTGAAATGAGGTTAAGAATGTGAAGTTCCCCTGAAATACTTTGAAGACCTGAACGGCTGGTCTGAGACGGACGTGTTTTTTCTGAGCGGGGTCAATACTGTGGCATTTCAGCTGCAGAGTCGATGAAGCAGGAGAAAGTTTGGATTTCTCTCAGCTCTCAGTTTGGAGCTCACAGAAACATTTACACACTGTTAACTTAGTGCTGTGAGACAAAGACAAACAGAACTACTGTTTTATTTGATTGTTCATTGTTGCTCCAGTTAAATGCACAGACATGTCAGCCTCGTCAGACGCTCACATTCAAGGCTTCTATTGAGAAAATCCAAAATCCATAAGAATGAATAACACATGCAGAAAAGTTGGATGGAAACCCTAAAGCAACAAAAACATCCCTAAAATGATTAAACCCATAAAAAACAAAACAAAACAGACACACACACAATCAACTGGAGGACTTAAACTCAGGTCATCTGCATAGAAGTCGACTGTCGTATCCACTACACCAGCTGTATATGTCTACAATAAGGCCTGTAAATCTGGAGACAGGCCTCTCTGTGTTTCCTGGAAGAAATCTGTTGAATTTCTGCAGGGACTTAAGACCCTTCTTCAATCTCTCTATTATAACAGCTGTTATTGTTATTGTGGTTGAACATGTCTGTGCAATTCAAGCAAGGCACGACAAATGTGTACGGAAACAACGAAGAAGAAAAAAGAGAAGTGAAAATGTGGTCTCGATGTACCTGATGACCTCACAGACCAAGTGTTACTTCAGCTTTCACCGCTTTGTATTTACTTGGTACATCATCACAACCTCCTCCAACCGTCACCATATTTATTTTTTGTTGAAACGTTTGACTCTTCACTGCCCTCCTGAGGTTGTATCGATGTCGACGTAGAGGACGTACAGAAGTATGAAGGTATTAACAGACCAGTGTTTCCGTTTACTTACATTACAGGTACGGGAGCATCAGAGGCAACAAGTCCATTTATGTATATTATTTATTATCATTATTATCATTATTATTATTATTATTATTATATACATTAAATAATATAATATATATAACAGTCAATAATGTAATGTGTAATGTAAAAATAAGCAAAATGAAGAAACAAATAATGAGATGCACACCTGTAGAGTCTCTACAAAGCAGGTCTGAAATTTAAATGATAAATAATTAAGAATTGAATTCCATCCAGCGGTTTTTGGGATGTGGATAGACCATAACCTGGTTACATACAAACAGACAGGAGTAACCCTTTATTATTACCCATATACATTTCTTTAAGAATCACCTGAGAAGTGATAAATGACATGTTCATACCTGATAAGTCCTGGTGCTTCAGCTGGGACCAGTGACTGTGGTTAAAGAGTCGTCTGCTGAAACCAGCATTAGGTCAGGTGTTAATATCGGTACAGCGTTCAGAGACCACAAACATCTGCCAAGGTTGAGCATTTCCTCCTTATGGTCTCCTCCCAACACCTGTATTTAGACACCTAGAACCTGGATCCATCCAGAACCTGTGAGGTAAGGAGATCAGCTGTTACAGAAGAGTCAGCATTGTCTGATGGATTCATGCAAATCTGTTGAGAACTTTTTGAGTTTTTTTAACTTCAGGGTTGTTGATGTTAAAGAAAACAGAAAAGAAAAAATCATGGCTCCACCCCTTTTATCTGGATCTACTCCACGATACACTGGTTCATTGTTTGGGACCACGCCCACTCTTCCTCCCAGTCTCATGGTAGTCCATCTCGTAGTTTAAGCATAATGACAAAAATAGTCTAAAGAAATTCCTGAAATGATCTGGAACCACTCCAAGATGTAGGAGGTCTTCCCTGTTCAGGATAATCATCTGTCAAAGGCCCTTCTTCAAACCCAGGATTTTTAAATGGAAAATTAAATTCATCTTTTTGTTGACCAAAGACTCTGTAAAACCAGCTTTTTAAACTCCGCCTCCTGACGTGCCAGGCTGGCTCTCCTCTGCAGGTTTTCCTGGCAGTGGAGACCAGTTCCTGGCTTGCTCCACCATGTGATTTGCTCTGGCGTTGTGATGGAGACAGGTGAGCTTCACTAATGAGCCTGATTGCACCATCAGCCCAGCGTGGGCCGAGTTGTTACACCTCCAGGAGTCCTGATGACAGCCCCGTCCCTCTTAATTGTTGTTTTTGCTGATTGTGCGTATCTGAGCACAAACATCCTGCTCCAGTTCTGTTCCACATGATGGAATATTTCTGGCTTGTCTTTGGCTTAATAATAATAAAGAATACTGCATGCAGAAGCAGAAGCACTGGAAACGTGGATCTAATGAGGAAAAAGCGGCGGAATCATTTGTCACCATTTGGGACCGAGAGGAAGTCATTTCAGACGACTTTCTGATGAAGATTCTGGGAAAAGCCGTAATGATCCTCTCACAGTAATGCTGAGGAAATTTGTTTAATTAGAGGAGGGTGCTTTCCTCTAATTATGGGCTGAAATGCACCATTGACTCTCAGTGTGGTGTGTTTTAATGTTCAGGGAGGCTGTTCTCTAAATCCTGCACCTCTAAATATTATTACCTCCAGATTATGTGATCAGTGTTGTTTGTGTGTCTGTGTGTGATATTACAGTATTACAGCTGCCCTAACTTCTGTCATCGCCCCAGAAGTCAAACATTCATGAATCAAAATGCCAACAAAAGACGTCTCTGTGGTACCAAAGGGAAAATGTGCTTTAAATGGTTTAAATAAGTTCACCAAGGACAGAACAGCTGATTAAAAACAGACCAGTTTGATAAAGTTGTATGACTGAAGCGAAATTCTTATTTCTCATCAGCGTCGACATCCTATGTTGGTGTCAGAAGTTTAGATGCGCCGTCGCAGGGGCGGATCCAGGGGCGGGGCCAGAGGGGCACTAGCCCCAGCTGAAATCTGATTGGCCCCTGAAGTGCCCCTGTCCTGTCACTTGTCTGTCTTTTTTTCTTTTTGTTTACAACTTGAATACTTGACTGTGTCAAGTTTTTCTCCTCTAAACTGTTGTATATGCTGTAATATAGTATATAAGTATTTTCTTTCATGTAAAATTTGTTTATTTAAAATTAAAATGAAAAATTAAAATGTAATCTTTTTAATTACTTCATGTATTACATAATTGGAAAAAAGTGTCTGTTTTATATTTATAATATTCAATAATTGCTAAACTTTTTTGATGTACAAAATGTGCTTGAAAAAGGAACAATTTGCATAATATATTCAATTATGTGTGTCTTTACTAAAAGCTATGGAGCCGACAGCAAACAATGAATGCCTGGTGAAATATTCTGTGTATACATCTTACTGAATAAGGAAATGTGCATGAATGTTGGACATATAGTTGGCCCCTCTGTAAAAAATGTGGCCCCTCTATGGCCCCTGATTTAGAAAAATTCTAGATCAGCCACTGCGCTGTTGTCAACAGAGTAAAATACAGCAACAGGTTGAGGGTCAAACATGGCGACGCTGACAGAGGAAAATACAAACCAAACTCACCACGGACTCAGAACTGGACCAACACAGGTACTGGTTTATAATGAAAGATGTTTAGCCTCACAGGATCGTTGACTCTGGTAAATCTGGAGACCTGATTGATGCACTGGACCACAAATACGCAACGTCATCAAATACGTAACGCCATCAAATACGTAACGTCATTAGGGAACGATTCTCTGAAGCAATAATACTACTTATTTACGATGAGACCAAGCTAAGCTAGCTACGCTTTACAGTATAGATTGTACAGTGTTGGTATTGGCAGTTAAGAAAAAAAGGCACTTTTTGTCTGCTTCAACTGGGCGGGACCATGACGACGGCCTATCAAAATGTCTGACATGTCTGATCAAACTATGATCGCTCCTTGCTCCCTGCTCCAACTCTGAAATGGGACTTGCGGCCCTAAAGCTAAGCTAAGGAAGCTAATTTCTCCTCTCAGTCATGAACTAGAGCTCATGGCCTGAGGTGAGGGTTGGAACGTAAAACTGATGAGGACATCAAGAGCTTTGCCACGGACTGAGCTCCTTCACCACACATTGGTGGACCATGAAGGGATCCTCTTCAGTGCTGCTGAAGGTCCCGGACTGACTGCAGGTGGTGGACCTTCATAGTGGCGGCTCCATATAGTTTGTTGGGGCCACCAGTTCCCCTCCTTGGTTTCCAGAAGGGGACCCTAGTTTTCCCCAATACGAGTCAGGTGCTACAGCTCCTTTGTAGCCCAGTTTACCTTAGGAGACCCTACCTGGGGCCCTGGACAACATGGCTCTTGGGTGGAGGTCACCTAGTGTGATTGTGAGTTGCCCTTCTGGTTTAAGCAGAAATCTAATCCTTGTAATCACTGATACTCAAAGCCCTATTCCCAGTGGCTGAGGGGGGTGGTCGGGGGGGTAGTCGGGGGTAAGAGAACAGGCTGTGACCCATACAACATCACTGCACTGCTTTATTTCTCCACCTTTTAAGAGATATGTGCTGGGAGAGTAGAAGTGACAGTTAATGTTCCCAGCCTGTTCCGGGGTATCCATGCTGCCGATACGGAATGACAGGTGCATTTCCCAAAAAGAGAGCACATAATGTTTTTCTATTTAGCTCTTGACAGTTTGCCTTCATCATATGGGAAGCTTAAGGGCTTCTGAAGCAGCATGATTATTGTTGGCCCCCAGCGCTTCTCTGCACACCCATTGAATTCTGTCATGGGGAGGAGAAAGCTGTTAAAGGCCCTGCCAGAAAGGATGCAGAGCAATCAGCATACTAAGTGAATTTTATATGTGCCATTTCACTGCCCTCCATCTTTACATTGAGAGGGAAAAACGTCCCCTTTTCCTCAGGTGCGACCTCAGCTGACTCAGTCGGCCATTACTTTATGAATTTGTAAAAGACACGGTGCATAATGTTTACTAAAACATTATAGACGGTCCCTACATCTGAAATATTTATGTGCCCTGCAGGATGTCATTATCTCTGAGTTCTGTCTGACGTCGCCTCACCTGAACCCCGCTGTAACGCTGCAGACTCCATCTGTGGACTGAGGAGGTTTTAGAAGCTCTTAGATTCACAACCAGCTGATGATGTTTGGCTGATGATGTTTGGATCCTTTCTTTAAACCAGCTGAGGTTTAAAGAAAGGATCCAAACAAACGGCCAGAGCCTCACTGAGCTTCAGGAGGGTTTTCAGGGGATGTGGTCCCAGCAGACAACCAGTGAGGGTTCATCACCTCCACCAGAGGTTATCAGTTTGTCAGGATTACTGGAACAGAATTTTACGGATGGTTGGACCGAGGCCAGGGACAAATCCCTTTAATTCTGGTGAAGATCTGAATCCAGGACATTTTTTTCCTTCTTTTTCTTCAACATTGCGACATTAGAAAAAAATCAAAACACCCCTGTTACATAAAACGACTGATCCGAGGTCCATTAAACCTGCATGTTTGTACCTGACATGTTTGTGTGAATCCAGAAACGTGGATCCAGGAATTTTACTTTCCTTAGCTGTGAAACATTTTCTCCAATTCCTCAGGAAATAATCCATCCATAAATCATGATGTAAAAAAATCATATTTATGGCGTTTATATACATAAGTCACATAAGCGTTTAAAATGTGGTGCCGATCCAAATAATAATTTGTATTTAGCTGCTAAAAGCTAACAAATAAGGCTGGAAAGAACAACTAGCAGCTGAGCTAACGGGTTAGAGTCACAGGATGGAGCCTTCAATGTCTGTTTTTGGAGTTTGTTCCCAGAGACATGGAAAGAAGAAAAGAAAGATTCTCTTATGTGGATTTAAAATATGAAGTTTGTCCACTGACAGCTGATTGTGAGGTTTTATTCTGTTTTTGTACCACAGCCTGACTCTGATGTTTATATTCATTTTAATGCTTTTATTCCTAATATTTAATATCCAACCAGAAAGCTGCAGTTATCAACAGCTCTGGTTGTTTTTCCTCAAATGTACCCCAAATGAAACCGTCTCCCTCAGATGAAACTGGTTGAGGTTGATTTCCCCTCCACACGTCTGCAGACATTTCATCTCAAAGGTTTAACCACAGAGAACAGGATCACGTTTAAAGTGTGATCATCTTCTCCGGCCACGTAAATAGTGGTTCGCTCATATTTATGTTTTCTTCTTATTGAATATTTATAATTAACCCTAACCTTTTTCATCTGAAATCTTCACTTTAGCTTTGAAGCTAAAAGTGTAGCATGTACCCCGCCTGAGGAGGACGTCTGATGGTTAGCTGCACCGTCAGCACTCTCTGAGCGCTGCTCACAGTCATGTTAGCTTAGCTGCTGCAGCTAAAGGTTCGTCTGTCTGAATTTCTGACTGGTACTGTATATATATATATATATATATATATATATATATATACTGTATATACACACACACATACATATATAAAAACAAATTTTCTTAGAAAACCAAATGTTTTTTCTCCCAAAATTAATTTGCTTTTCTTCCTTTGTTCTTTTTTCTCTCTTCTGAAGTCGAGCCTGTAGGTTCTGGTTTCATTTCAGCTCCCAGTAAGAATAAAGATAATATAATAATAATAAATAAAGACCTGTAAGGAACAGGAAGTAGAACTGTGTCTCTTAAATAAAGGAGTAGGGAGAGTTACTTTATTTGTGAACATTCGTAAAGTAGTGGTTTAAGCTAAATGACAGCAGCAGAGATCTGTTCACTGAAAGCAGAGCCGGGGGCCGACGGAGACGTTCCTTCTCTCAGGGGCTGCTCCTTAAAGTGGTGGAGGCTGTCATGACGCTCCCCGGCCTCCTCTCTTTCCTTGACGTGTTGGAGAGCATCTGTCAGCGGGGTCTCTGGTCGTTAGCTCGTCTGTCAGCCTCAGACAGCGGCTCGCTTGTCACTTGTCATTTCCAGTGCCGTATTCAATCTAGCAGTTTTCTTTAGAGACCTTCCATCTTTGTCATAGATGCCAATATTGATTCTGACAACCGGGGCTTTTGTTTCATGCTGCCCTCCTGCACCAACTTCTTTTTATTCCTGTCTTTGTAGGGGTGTATCTGGTGGGGGAAGAATTTAGTTTCTTTAACTAGATATCTGCCTCCTGACTTCTGTCCGTCCGTCAGTTTGTCCAATCATCTCTGGGACTCAGGACCCAGACTTTGGTTCAAATCACAAATACAGGCCAGAGAAGAAGAGAGATGGTGAGGACCAAAAGTCTTTTTACTTGTAGCCTCCAGGCAGAAAAATGAGGAAGAACGCCCAATGAAGGCATCGTGTCCACCAGTAGGTGGTGCCCTCAGCAACTGCCTTTGTGACCCTGTGTGGATGGAATAAAACAGAGGTTTGATGCTGCTGTATGATGTATGTATGTAAAGGATGACGTTCCTCCATCCGGCTTTCGGTCTGACAGCATCATGGAGCTGATGGCAGCAGGGGGACGGGGCTTCCTCTCTCCTTCATGGTCCTGGTAAGAACTGAGCTGGTGGGATTGAGCAGCTTGGAGCCCAGATGGAGCTCTATAACCACAGCATCTAAAACACTGATGGTGATAAAAAATAGTGATCACCAGGAGAAAGGGACGGTTTAGTTCTCATACAGACTCCTGTAGATGGATCAGCTGATGGTTTAGTCTGGATCTGTCCCAGGACCAGGTCCAGGTCACCTGGACAGTTCTTTCTTATGTTGCCTTCTGTTACCACCTTTACAAGTGTATTAAAGTTATCTTTATTCATTTTAATTTTCTTTAGTCTGCCTTTTGAAGACTGTCGGTTCGTTAGGATCAACAGATTCACTGAGAAGTACGTCTGATTGGTTCAGGTCTCAGGACTCCCTCTCAGCTACAGATGGATGAGTTCACACCAGCTGATCGACTGTTTATCATGAAGTGAGACAAGGCTGTTTGTTTGGGCCACAGTAGATCACAGTAATGTTGGGCTGAAGAGTCTTATTGTGGTTTATTTAGTGTTTGTTATTTAGAACCATATCCAGGTATGAAACAGTCAGACTTTGATGGGCTGATCCCAGCAGAGACAAACTGAATCTTCTCCTCAGTCAAACTTACATATTTATTAAAATCTCCCTAGAATAAAAGGTGTATCAGGAGGCTGGTCTGAATGAATTCAATAAACCTGCAGACGGCAGGTTAAACTCTCTCTGACTTAAACCAGGCTTTATAAAACTTCAACTCACACAGAACTAAAGAAATGTGAACAGGGTCTAAACAGAGCCTCTGCTGAAATGGTGTCTGCATTACAAGAAGGAAGAATCAGAATGATGTCATCAACCTCTGATAAGCATTCAAAGAAAGGCGTCGCCATGCCCTGATTGGCTGAGAGGGAAAAGAACCAAGCTGCTGTCAATCATTAGTTAGGAGTCTGTCTCTACACCTGAACAACAGGTGATCTGAATATGATCCAATCAGAGGGATTTTAATGTTGAGTTAAAGTGAACCAGAGCAAATACAAAAAAATAAAATAAAATAAATAATAATAATAATGATAATAATAATAATTATTATAATAAGACACACAGAAGGTTCAGTCCTTGATAAAAGCCTTATATACAAACATAAACCACATTAGTTTTGGGCTTATGTGCTTTATTTTAGAGAATAATTAATTAATTAAACTGTATGTATAATTTGAATTAATCAGTTCTATCTCAATACTCATGAAGGTAAAATAATAAATCCATATCAGCTCCTCTATGATATCAGGTAAAATGTTGTAAGATGAATTAAAATAAGAGACAGATTCTTACCAAGGACCTGAGCTGAACAAATGAATATATTATTCAGCTGTTAGATTTCATCAGGCTGCATATGAGAGTAAAATCATTGTGACTGCAGAGGAGCTGAATACGTCTGGAGGATCTGTGATAAGAGTTTCCTGAAGAAACGGATCTGTGCTCCATTCTCTCCATTCACAGAAGATCTCATAGTTAATTAGAACTGATTCTAAACGATTTTTATTAACAAACTTCTTTCTCCAAAAAGATGGAAAAGTTCACGCGAAGAAAAAAAACTTTCCTGTTGTGTGTCGAAAAGTTTAAGAAAAATTCAGGGAAATCCATTAAAGTGAGTCGTTAAACTTTCATGTTATATTTCATAGTCGGGTTAAAGGAGGAGAATCTGACAGGAGGTCAGTCTTCAGGCTCTAAAGGTGAAGGATACTGGGTCAGCCATCCTCTCTGCTGGGGTGATCCTGTTCAGAGCAGAACTGAAGTCCAAAACCCGCCTCAGTGTTCCAGATGGGACAGGTCCGCGTGAAGGGTTCTGGTGATGGACCTGCTGGCTCTGCAGGCAGACCGGTTCTGGTCAAGCCTCTGGAATCTCAGTGCCTTGTGTTTTATTTGACATCATGATCAAACTGGTTTAGATGGTGGTTTTCAAACAGGACTGATCAGAGCAGTCCTGTTTGAAAACCACCATCAGTGAAATCTAGTTTTTGTAGAATAACTATCAAACTAACAATGATACCAATGTGATCCAGATTCTAGGGGCAGGTTTTCACGGTCCAGGATCACATGATGAGGGTCAGCCTATCAGGGGACTGGTGGTTTAGGGGACCTCATGGGGGACCTGATCTGCTCTCTGATACCAGAGCTGGTATGAGGTTCCTGCTCCATCCTCCTCCTCCTTGTTTTAATTAAACTCTGACACAGTCCAGACCTCAGGGGTCAGAACCTGCAGGGAATTAAACACAAACACAAACACACCTCCATATAAAGGCGTTTATTATTATTAGGTGATTATATTTCAGTGAAACAGGATCAAGCGGTTTGTTTCCAATGAAATGATTGATCACTGATATCCACCGACAGAACTCCAAACCACCTCACAGGCAGTGAATCCTGAAGAGACCAGTATGACACACATAGTTTACACTGACCAGGCAGAGCATCCCTGTCCAGGTCCAGTCCACCTGAAACCAGCTGCATTTCTTTGTTTCTTTTCTCAATGACAAAATCAAACACAATGTAGTCCAAAGAGATGAAGACAGAATGACTCCTGGACCACAGAATTCCCTCCTAGCCAGCAGGACAGACTGTTTACGGTGAGGATGGTCTTTTTGTTCCTGTTAGAGACGATTAACTCCAGAAAAATGACTGTTAGCAGAGACTCTTAATTAAGGAAAGAAAACACTTTTCTTCTATCATCTCCTGACTGCGTGGATGTAAGACGTTCATTAATCAAACTCTGACATTCACTCTGTTCCCATTAAACATTAGCAGAAACAAACTAATTGTTTCTGTGCTGCTGCTGCCTAAAGGTCACCGATGTGGTGGAGCCTGCTTCACGTCCAGCACATGTTAAATGAACAACTCTGTAGGACACGCATCCATTTCCTCCACACTCCCTCTATGCAGATGTTACAACTGAGAAAAGTCTCCATGTATGGAGGAATACAGTGAGCAGTGGAGGATGACAGGAGGCTACATGGGAAATTAAGGTGGTAATTCATATTGATTACAGTGAGGCTCCAGCTGAAGGATTGTAGGGAATGAGACACAGCCTGGTTGTTGCTGGAACTACGACAATGTTCCCATAATATTATAATAATATTAATAAAAAATATTAGTTATTTATATTATACTATTATATTATACTTATATTATATACTTATATACTTAAAACAAAGTCCAGTCAATTATGTTGAAATAACATATTGAATCTGTTTTATTCTAATCACTCCACACACTGCTGCTGCTGGGGGGGGGGGGGGGGGGGAGTCCATACAGGTGGACACTCCACTTCCTCGTTGGCCTTTATTAACATTTTTCTATGGTTCTTGTTTCTGTGCCTCCAGCTGGTCATGTATTCTACATCTCCAGGGATTCAGTGTGAACTGAAACTGGAATAAAAACATCATGAGAGAGTGACATTAGTATCTGAGCTAATGGGAGTGTAATGGCTCCCAGATATCTGATGCACCAGAGGTTGCCCTCCTGTTCATTGTTGCCACAGAGAACATCAGGAAGAATAATGACGAGTCTCTCCTGAGGAAGACATTAAATTCACTCCAGTGTTCCAAAGAATACATGGAAAACAGAATGATGTCACAGCACCATAAATACAAACTGGCTGAAAGATACATAAATGAGAGAGTTACAGACTATTAAGGCTCCATGTGAAGGCGGGAATGTCGGGGAAACTGGAATGAGGCGTCACAGCTGGATGGAGGTTCTCCACAAGTTTATCACATGAAATATGAGAAGAAAAGAAAAACATTTTCTGAAGCGCTTTACTCATCTTTGATATGGTTTGTCTTTGCTGTGGGGGTGGGGTGGGGTGGAGTGGGGTGGGGTGGAGTGGGGTGGGGGGCTCAGATGAAGTCTTCGAGGTTCATATAGTGAAACAGTTTGGATTAGAACAGACGTCCTCCTGATAAATCCTGAGGCTCCACTAGAGGTGACGTCAAAAGTTTATGAGGGAGGAGTCTGTAAATCAGAGACTATCATTGGTTCTGTACATCATCATTTTAACACCTGACACGCCTCCTCTAACACTAACATGGACACACAGTTTGTATCTGTGTTTTTGGATCTGTGTTTTTGGATCTGTGTTTTTGGATCTGTGTTTTTGTATCTGTGTTTTTGGATCTGTGTTTTTGGATCTGTGTTTTTGGATCTGTGTTTTTGGATCTGTGTTTTTCTTCTAATGCTGTATGAATATTTCTGCTCCATGTACGTTTTTACTACACTACTAACACTAACGTCCTGATTCTTATTCGTAGACTGAAGTTTACTCTCCCGTCTGTGTCATGGCAGCGAGCAGCGCTGATCAATCCTCAGCTTATTACCTGCCATTTGCAGAACGTTTCCTCTCTAACTTGGATCACAGTCATAATGCTGTTCCCATTAGCAAAAGCAATCATTAAAAAAAACAGTTGCGGAGGTGAGCAGCGCTGTGCCACCGGCTGAGAAAATGCAATCAAAGAACATATTCAACTCCTGCAGAAACAGTGCAGATGATCATATGTCTCCATTACTCCCACGCCTGCAGGCAGTCACATTAATAATGACTGATGCACCTCGACCAGCAGCTCATGAACCAAATGAGATTGTATCCACTCTGTGGTCCTTTGTCACAGAGTTAGTTAAACTCAAACTCGCAGAAAATACAATTAAAATAATTCACTTTTATGACTCTCTAGTACGACAGTGTTGATCTCTATGATGAAGAGGAGGAATGGAGACGATGAAGAGGAGGAGTGGAAACTGAAGACCCAACGGGACTCAAGCTGGCCCACATTACTGGGCCTGACTTACCTCCATTTAAACACTTATAAAAATACTTTATTACTCCTGTCATTAACAAAGAGGAAACAGACAAGGAGTTTGTTTCCATGGTTACTGGAGTGACAGTGTTAGTGGACCTTCTTAAATGATGATTCATGAAATCCTTCATAAGGTCTTCAGAGTGAACCTCATTCTAAAAGCAGCTGTTTTGTAGAAGGAACATATTTAACCAGTGTCTCAGTTCAGGGGTTACATCCTAGGGAGGGCGTGGTCTATGGAGGCCACGCCCCACTGGAGCATTGTTCAAATAAAGAGAAAAGAAACCTTTAATTAAGAGACAATAACCTAGAAACAGGAATAACTGGTGGAGAATCTGAGCTGAGAGTAACCTCCTCATTATCAGGAGAAATAACACAGCAGTTTGGAGGAGGGCGATAAAAATGAAGGAGACTCTGCAGGAACAGACGACCATTATGGAGCAGCCGCGGTCAGCCAGGATGTACAGCAGCTTAGTTAGTGCTAAATCTCATCAAGTAGTACCTGCTGCAGGTAGAAGGAAGCTGCTGAGGTGTTACACCTGATCAGGATGAAACACTGTCAGGATGATGAACTTACTGGGAGTCGTTAATGGACTGAGCTGGAAAACAAATGGAGGCTAAGATCAGGGTTGGTGGCAGGACGTCAAAATTCTTGTGTGGGCGGGACGACAACGTGAAAGTGTAAATTGAAACAGCAGCTCTGTGGCGAAAAGCAATTTCATTCTCTGGGAATCTGTAAATTAAAATAAAGATGTTTACTTTGTGCACAGCGACATGTCTGCCGCTTTGGGACTGGTCAGACTGGGACTGACGGACGGAGGAGGCCTTCGTCCCATCACTGTCATCCTCATGAAGAAGATCATTGCTCTGCTTTATGTTGCTCGTATTGCTTATTCAGTTTAAAGTCTGCTCTGTGTGGTCCGACAGCAGCAGGCAGTGATCCTGGGTTTGTTCTGGGTTCAGATAAAAACACAGCCTGGTGTCCAGTTCCTTCATGTCCACCACTGGGCTCCTCGACTGTAATGTTACAGGTGAAGTGTTTAGGTATCACACTGATCGGGTCAAATAAATCATCTGCAACGGGGAGACAAAGGTAAAGATACATATGTTCACACTGAAACAGGCCCACTGGCTCCTGTTCACCGGTCTGTTGTCAATAAAGATTAGTTTAAAGCTCCTCTGGACAGGTAGAAGTTTGTTAGCTTAAAGGGTTCACTATGTGGCAGGAAGGTGATGACATCACCATCTGTGGCATCCTGTGAGCTGAAACATCTAAAAAAAGAGACGCTGGCGTTTAGCTGGAGCTAAGCTAACTGGAGCTAAGCTAGCCGGAGCTAAGCTAGCTACATTTTACTGTATAGATTTTACATTGTTGGTGTGTACCTCTCAATTGCTTTATTTATATTTATATAAATAAATATATTTATGTTTATTTATTTAGATTTCAGTCACAGTTGCAGTCTTGGACTCATTTCATTCTAAGAGTCAAATTAAAAGCAGCTGGACGTCTCTTTAAGGTCTGAGATGTTTCACCTCTCCTTCTGTAAACAGTCCAATGCTGGTCTAAACAAATCACTGGTGTCCTCAACAACAACAATGACAATAACAATAATATGTTTGACCAATGTTGTGTGATTTGTTATTTGTTTATATTTATATTTGATATGTTATCAACACTTTTTTAACATGTAGTCTTTTTTCTTTGCCTGTAAAGCATCTTTGAGTATTCTGAAAAGCGCTCTATAAATAAAATGCTTTATTATTATTATTCATATTATCATCATTATTATTATTAATATTATTATTATCATCATCATCATCATCATCATTATTATCATCATCATTATTATTATTATTTTTATAGTGCTGGGTGTGTTTACTGTAAACATTAATGGTTACATAACGACCTCCTATCAGTCACTTATATGAAGCCTGTTGGATGAAACGACTTATGTATAAGATTAGACAGGAGAGATTCTGGACGTTTCTCCTCCTGTGTGATGAAACCTGAACCTCCAGTCGTCTACATCCAGCTCAGGAGCCTAAACCGTCCATACGATGGCTGAGTGGAGGTCAGTCTTCAACCTCCACCTCTCCTCCTCCTCCTCCTCCTCCTCGGCTCAGCTCTGACGCCTGTGCAAAGAAACATGACTTTATTACAAAGTGTGACATCATCCATCATTATGAAATTCATTATCCATGTGTTTTCTTAAGCTGTCATTAGTCTTGGTTAACATGAGGTGATGGATGCGTCGGCCGCTGATGAAACTTCTGCTTGATCCCTGTCATTAATCTAGATTTTACCTGGTGCCATCCTTCAGCTTCTCTGCTCTATAACAAAGCCCCAAACCAGGTTATGGAAGTGGCAGTCACAGGAAATGAAGACGAATAATTGTTCAATATGTAAGCTTGTCAAGTCAGCATGAAGATGGTCTCCAACAGGAAGCTCAACATTCTTTTGTGGACTCTTCTACTGAGATGGATGTTCTCTGCTTTTGGTTTGGCTGCTAATGAACTGTGAAGGTGTCTGAGACAAAGATCTGAATGCAGGGAACCTGATCCACCATGTAATCCTCCTAACTTCACTGATTTGAATCATGTAGGACGTGTTAATCACTCTCTGCTCCCTCTTCACTCTGTCTGAGGCTGCAGATCCAACCAGCCTTCCTCAGGACAGAACATCCTCATCCTCTTTCCTGCCTCACAATGAGTCTCTAATTCTGCAGCACATCATCCGTCTCTGCAGGAACTTCTCTCATGTAGAAAAATGCTATTTCCTGCACACGGCGCTCCAGTCGATACAATTACATGTAAATGTACAGAGAAGTTTTTAGAAGCAGTGAAGAATGATGTCAGAGTCACATGTGACTCCTTTTCTCTTTTGATTTGTCCAGTCAATAATCAAAAAGCCCAGCATTGGATGGACCAGGAGGTTCACCCTGTGTCAGGAGATGCTGATCCAGAAACTATCCAGTTTGGGAACAGAACAGAACAGAACAGAACAGAACAGAACAGAACAGGAACAGAACAAAACAGGAACAGGAAAAGACCATCAGGACTACAGAGAAACTCATCGCTGACCATCTGCCCTCCATTCAGGACTTTAACATGTCCAGAACCAGGAAAACAGCAGGTAATGTAGCCTGATACTTTATTTATTACAAATACATTATTTATATTTATGTAAATATTTTTATTGTTAAATTATTATAATAAATAATTGATCATAAATAAGTGCAGACCCATCCCAGCCTGGACCTGTTCCATCTTCTCCCCTCAGAGGTGAAGAACATAGTGGGACCTTCTGAAGGTCTCATACTTCTATCTTACGTGTTCAGACTAAACATGGAGCTCTGACTCACCTCCATGACCCAAACAGCAGGTCTGTCCTCAGTGATGAGTCATCAGATCGAGGCTGGTGACGTGGGCGGAGCCTATAGACCTTAATGTGAGCCTCATGGTGACCTGAGGGACCCTCTCCTCTGACAGCTGATAGACTGCAGTGATGAAGATGATGCCTTGGAGGACATTTATTCCCTGTTGGCCTCATATGTTGATGTGTTTGTTGTTTAATGATAGCTGACTGTGACCCTAATGATGAAGCATTATCATCATCATCCATCCCTCCCTCAGAGCATCCCTTCTTTCTTTACGTTGTCTTACAGCTAAATCCTCACTAGTCTGGATTGTTGGAGCCTCCATTAAAGAGCTGCTCTTTAGCTGTAAAAGGTCCTTTTATTTTCACTGAGACTTAAACTTATTCACCCTCTGGTGACACTGGGGAAAAAAAAATAATGCGTGGCCATGAGTTAGTATGTTGAACATATTAGAACATATTAGACTTATTGTCATCTCCATGCAGTCACTGTTCATTGTTGCTTTAGTCACTTGTTACTTTATTTGACACCTGCAGATGTGATCAAACTGTATATTTGCTGTGCTACACCTGCTCGGTTCGCAGCCCAACATGCGGGCCGTGCACTAACTCTGCGTCTCCATTCATCTGACTCTCTGTCTCTCCCATCTACACACACCTGTGCTACAACAAGCACACAGCCTGAGTCCAGAGCATTCAGAGCATTCTTGTAACACGACCCCCACTCTGGATTATAATCACACACTAACTTCAATCCAGCACAGTAACAAAATTAAAACACTGGAGTGGTGATAAAATCTCTCGTCTCACTGCTACATGAGACGAGACAAAAGCTGGAGAGGAGACGGAGTGGAAGGAAGGAGGAGAAGGAGGAGGATGGGAATATGGAGGGAAGGAAAAATAGAGGTGGAAAGCAGAAAGAGGGAAACGATCCAATCCCCTCATCTCCTGAGGGGAGTCAGAGTCGGGGGGGATTCTGGATGATGTGTGTCAGAAACCCGATCAGCCAATCAGTGGAGAGTTTCTACAGACTTTAACATCCCATCATCATGAAAACACACATGATCACATGATCAACTCAGAAAACCATGCAGATACATGATTGGCTGTTTATATGGAGACTAGAAGGCTTTATTAAAACTGCACCACTGGCAGCTTCATCGATAGATTCATCAATAATAAACGACTTGTTAAAGTCAATTTAATGGTATTTGTAATATTACTGTCACACCATGATGATGACATCATGTCTGGGTAATCATAACTAAACATTCAGGTTATTTTATCAGAGCCTCTATTTCCTGCTTTTTAGATGTGACCCTAAATCCAGGTGTTGATGTAAACAGGATGTACCTGGTGAGGAGAAGGAGCCTCTGGAGGAGGTCTGTGGTCTCTGAACGCTCTTTAGGAATTCATGTCGATTATTTGATTCTGTTTCATTTTCTCATTTGATCTAATTATTTGTTTCACATGTTGGACGTAAAGATTTAACTGTAAAGTCATGTGACACTGTTTGAATTTATGTTTCAAATCGCAAGAACCAGCTTCCTGTACAGATATAAGAACATTATTATTATTATTATTGTTATTATAGAAGACGAAGATGAAGAACACGACTTCATCTCTGAAGTAAATGTAGACTACAGATTGAGTATTTTCTAGTAATTAGACTACAGATCGAGTATTTTCTGAGTGCTGCTCAGCGTTCAGTCTTCCTCACATGTGATGATGGTCTCTGCAGCCTTCAGTCGCCCTGAACGCCTCCTCTTCCTCCCTCCCAGAGACAAACGTACCCTCATATCTTCATCACTGCTCACTATCAGCTGACAAACCTGAGTGTGTTCAGACGGCTGCTGGCAGTGATGGATGTGAGCTGGCCGCTGACTCCGCCCTCATCGCCACTCAGCTGCTGACTTTATTCATGAGATTCTTTAAAAAAAGAGGTTTAAGAATGTATTAAAGGAGCTCTGATGGTTGTCAGCTGGAGTTAAAGGAGTTTAGCTTCACGTTAGCAACAGATGGAGAAAGGAGAGGAGAGCCCCCACCTAAATACCTGCAGGCCAGCTTCCACTCACCTCCATCCCCTCACCCTCATCCTCACACCGTTATCTCTGTTTATCACTTTTGGTCAGTCCTGATGTTGGGTCCAGGTTATCTGGTCTGGACCTTGAGTCCAGGTTATCTGGTAGTGTGAAGCGATCCATCCAACCACTCTAAAAATAAGATACTGAACAACAAACTGAGTCCATGATCTTAAAAATAAAAGAATCCCACCATCTCTCCACACTTACATCCTCCTGCAGCCATCATTTTATTTTATACAGACAAACCAAATAAGGATTTCCTTCTAACTTGCAAACAGTTTATAGTAAATAATGGTTCCAGCAGCAGAGGGACGTCAACAGACCCCCTAACAAACAGGACTGAAGCCCTTTCAGATTAAAAGTCATTTTTACTTGTTGCCACAGGCCCTCTGCTTCCTGCTGCGCTGCTCTGTCAACAGTCTGGAATCAGGCAGCAGATTTACTGCAGAAGGAGCAGAGCGAGGAGCAGGTGAAAAACAAACAGGGGGATGTATCACCTCCTCCTGATACCCGTCAGCGCCAGGTCTGATCCAGCAGATCACTGAGTGAGAGCTGCCAGATCCACATCCATGTGTTTTAGGATGTGTCATGTAAATGGACATCATTCTGTGACACAGCGTCATTCAACAATGAGATGTAATATTACTGTCCCATGAATGTCAGTCAGAGAAACAGGAGCAGCTCAGCAGGGAGGTCGCTTCACATGTCTGTCATCAGGAGGCCGAACTGCTGCTCCATCCTATTAAGACTATTGAAGATTTAAACACAAAGTAATTCTTCAGACTCTCCAAACATGACTTCATGACTCAGTTTAAGGTTTACAGACAGAATTATGTCAGAATTACAGAGTACTGATTCACGTTAATTCAAACAGTAAGTACCATGGTTTGGTACATAGGACTTTGATGCAGGTGAACTGTGATGCAGGTGGACTGTGATGCAGGTGAACTGTGATGCAGGTGGACTGTGATGCAGGTGGACTGTGTTGCAGGTGGACTGTGTTGCAGGTGGACTGTGATGCAGGTGGACTGTGTTGCAGGTGGACTGTGATGCAGGTGGACTGTGATGCAGGTGAACTGTGATGCAGGTGGACTGTGATGCAGGTGGACTGTGATGCAGGTGGGCTGTGATGCAGGTGAACTGTGATGCAGGTGGACTGTGATGCAGGTGAACTGTGATGCAGGTGGACTGTGATGCAGGTGAACTGTGATGCAGGTGGACTGTGATGCAGGTGGGCTGTGATGCAGGTGGACTGTGATGCAGGTGGACTGTGATGCAGGTGGACTGTGATGCAGGTGGACTGTGATGCAGGTGAACTGTGATGCAGGTGGACTGTGATGCAGGTGGACTGTGATGCAGGTGGACTGTGATGCAGGTGAACTGTGATGCAGGTGGACTGTGATGCAGGTGAACTGTGATGCAGGTGAACTGTGATGCAGGTGGACTGTGATGCAGGTGGACTGTGATGCAGGTGAACTGTGATGCAGGTGAACTGTGATGCAGGTGAACTGTGATGCAGGTGGACTGTGATGTGGGGCACACAGGATGTGTCTGTACAGGATGTCTGATTTAGATTTCACTTCCTCTGTTTGGATCATATTGTCTCATTATCTCAGATTGTGTAGCATCAGTGTGCTCAGTGAAGCAGCTGGAGGCCCCCGGACAGAAGGGCCCCTCATCGGGATGAGAAGCCCTGCCGTCCTCTGTGGCTCCTAAACCAAAGCAAGACACATTAGGCAGCTTCCCTTCATTAATTAGCTGACTAATAACACGATTAAAGGGATTCTGTTGGGGAAAATATGGCTCACATGTTGTTCACTAATTACTGTGTTAATGACCTTCTCCTTCCATTGGCTGCTGTCTTAATGAGAAGGTGTTTGTTTCTGGATGTCACAGAGGCCTGCAGGCCTGCAGCTCAGTCAGAGCTGGGTTTTATCCAGCAAGGAGGATTTTAGAAACAGTAAGAAGGAACATATCTGGGTTTTAACAATAAAGACACAATTTCATGTCAGCTAACACCAAACAGAGACCAAGACCTCAGAAATACGCAGTGACATAAAGACTTAAAGGAACAGCCAGGTGTAGTTTCTTCACAGTAAAACAGGGTTACAGCATTCTGCTCAACATCTGAAGAGGACGGAGAAAAAAACCTCAAAAAACAACACAAAACAACAAATATAAAGAAATATGAAATATGAAGAAATATAAAACTAAATAAAGGAGCACAAATTAATGAATGGTGTAACAATTTTCCTTATTTGAAAAATAATGTGAAGAAATTTGTTGGTGTATCTGTATCTAGTATCTGGTCTGACCTGGGTATAGGGGCCAAAGACTAATGGAACCATCTAGTATCTAGATGATAAAAACTAATGAGGTCATGTGACTAAGGAATAAGACTAAATTAAAAATAGCTGACAGAATTAAAACTGTCACACAGTGAATGTTGCTGTCTGGTCATTTAAATGTAGATCTATGTATGTATGAAACCTAGACGTGTTGCTTTAAACATACATGTCTACATGCTAACCAGTGTTCACATTGACCCGTTAGTGACACCATGTCTCTCAGCAGCAAACGGAGGGAATCGAACATCCCAGATTGTGAGAAAATTGGAAAAGTAGCAGAAATAAAATGTAATTGGGACACAGACTGAGATAAAGAGGCACATCCTGTCATCACACGCAAAGCGTCGCTCACTGCATAGCAAGCAGAGAGATTCAATAACCTTAATGTGGACTCGCCTTCAGTCGTCCATCAATACACTTTCATTGTTCAGAGAAGAAATGAGGCGAATGAAGGAAAGCCCCAGAGAATATTCTACAGAGCTGCGATGGGACGGAGCGCCGGCTGTTTGTGACAGTCATTTTTCAAAGACATACATCACTACGTATTATTTCTGGGTTTCATCAGAGCTAAATGTGTCTCTGTTGTAGCAGCTGGAGAGGAAGGCTCCTTCTCCTCGTCTACACAAACCTTTGTTACCCTGCTGAGGCTCCATCATAAGTGGATGTGAATCAGCAGCATCGACTGGTGCAAGACTTCATTCAAGCTGCAGCATGAAGATTTGCTGCTGAAGAGAAATAATAAAAAAGCTGTGAGGTGAGTTTTAAGACGTGATTTGAAGAAAACTTTATTTAACGAGAAAATCTCTCAAGAAACTTTAAGTGACCTGATACTCAATACTGATGACAGTAAAGTTGTCAATTCTAAGTATTTATAGACAACGGACCAATCAGAGCAGAGGAATAAGCCTATTGGAGGTTTAATTAGCCAATCAGCACCACTGGAAGCAGACAGCCTGACCCAAAACCTGTAGGTGGTCTTGTTAAAATGAGACACCGTCAGCATCCTAAGAAGCTGCTGAACATGTAGATCTATCATTTGTATGGATCAAGTTCAAAATGTCAACATGACAGCAGAGAGAAAACTGCTACTGTCTGCTTTCCTCCACTATTTTCAGCTACAAGTTCAAATGGGAGCTGATGAGGCAGTTAGTTGGACTTCCTGTTGCTCGGGGCCTCCCTGAGCCCGAAGTGTTTGTCTGTTAGCTTCCAAATTAGCATCACTAGAAGCAGCACAAATTTTACTACGTTTTCATGTCAACATTATGGATGTGGAGTAAAAACTGAGGGAGTGAGAATAATTTAATCCAGTAAAGTCTAGAGTCTGGAGACCAGTTAAAACCTGTAATCATGTTTCTATGTTCAGGTCTTGTGATGCAACATGGCTCCAAAGAGGGGCGGGACAATAGTTTGGGTTTGGCATCTTGGCTCCGACCTTAATCACTCCCCGCAGATATGTTTACACAGGGGCATTGGGGAGTGATGAGCAAAGTTCATGAACCCCAAACTGGAGCCTACAGGTGGATGCTGGGGGTGGTGGTGGGGCTGAAAGTGCAGCAGCAGACTGAGAGGCAGAGGGAGCGATGGGGAATGGCCACTGACCAACCTGCCATGTTTGAACCATTGGGAGTGATATTGGGTGTGACCACATTAAACATGTTTAGACCCTCAATTCTCATCCCTCAACCTTCCTGAAGTGAAGAGAAAAGCAAATATTTTCTGATCAGATGTTATTTTTAGGGGTTTGAAGAGAAAGGACTTTGTCAGTGGACACAAAATTAACAGTTTCATTTCTGACTCTCTTCACATGACTATCCCGTCCATGGTGGGATGGCAGCGCTGCCCCTCCTGAGGATCTGCTCTTATGTGTAGAGTCACATATTTTAGTTTATAGTGACATTTGAAATGGGAGGAGTCTCAGTGAAGTCTGGTCCAGCTGTGACCTCAGTGAACTAGAACAGACCTGGAATGAACATCCTGGGTGATCCGGTCACACCTGGACCTGTGATGTGATCTCACCTCTTCACTATATATGCAAATACACATCACTGGGACACACAATGTCCTGAATATCAGTAAATACCTTCCTGTTGAACATGTGCTGAATCTACAGTGAAGGGACAAAACAACAATTTAACATTTGGGTTTCACAAAGTTTACAACAAAAAGGAGATGTTTTTACCTCATCCTGTTTTTACCAACATTCGTTTGTTAGTCTGTCAGCAGGGCTGCTAAAAGAAGTTCTTTATCCACCATTTCTTTATCAGGTTCTACCAGCCAGGACTGGAGAGTCTGTTCACACCAGTAGAACTGATAAGAACCCCAGTACAACCAGTAAGAATTTAGATTTGATAGATTAGGTGAGATAAAGTGATATGCTCTTCTTCTGATGTGATCAATTATGTTGTAAAGCTGAGAAACTGGTTGTTATTCTCAAAGCCACCAGTAGATGGAGCAAACATGTTGCACACAGGAGATAATTAAACTATAGCCCATAATTCAGAGGCACTGCAGGGCACTGTGTGTGTGTGTGTGTGTGTGTGTGTGTGTGTGTGTATGTGTGTGTGTGTGTGTGTGTGTGTGTGTGTGTGTGAGTGTGTGTGTGTGTGTGTGAGTGTGTGTGTGTGTAATGATAGAGATGGAGATAATAGCTGTACCGACTTTAATAAGAACAATTTCAAAGTACATGAAATCGTTTCTGCCACAAAGGACGACTAAAACAGACTTTTGAAGATTTGGACATTTATAGAAATGTTTAAATCCATGTAATAATGACATGCTGGATGTGTTTGTGTGTGGCCCATCAAACATAATCAGAGTATTTACCATCTGCCTCCTCACTGTGACACATCCCTCTAATCATCTCCCTCCATTAAGCAGGTATTTTTAAATTTAGCTGCTAAATTACAACCAAAAGCCCAGCAGAACCTCGACTGGTGATGCCAGCACAGCCTCCGCCCGGCTAACACGCCAGGAAAATCTGAATCTGTGCCTGGAAACAGCATTAAGGCCATCCATCCATCCTCTTCCTCTTATTCCAGGGTTGTGGTGGCCGCAGACTAATAAGGTATTCCAGACGTCTCTTTCCCCAGACTCTCTTTCCAGTTCCTCCTGGGTGATCCTGAGGCGTTCCCAGTCTAGATGAGATCTGTAATCTGCGTCTACCCTGGGTCTCCTAACAGAACAGAAGCAGCTCTACTCTGAGCTCTACTCTCACCACCATAACGTGATGGAGAAGTTTGTGTCCCTGTGATCCTGGAGGCTGCGCTGTCAGGGGATAAGCTCCTGGTAGGGTCTCCAAGGCAAATTCATGGTTGGAGAATTTTTTCAATGTTGACTGCAGATGTGCTAACGTTAGCTGCAGCTCTGGTTGCAGATGTGCTAATGTTAGCTGCAGTGCTGACTACAGATGTGCTAACACTAGCTGCAGCTCTGGTTGCAGATGTGCTAACGCTAGCTGCAGCTCTGGTTGCAGATGTGCTAACATTAGCTGCAGCTCTGGTTGCAGATATGCTAACGTTAGCTGCAGCTCTGGTTGCAGATGTGCTAACATTAGCTGCAGCTCTGGTTGCAGATGTGCTAACGCTAGCTGCAGCTCTGGTTGCAGATGTGCTAACGCTAGCTGCAGCTCTGGTTGCAGATGTGCTAACGCTAGCTGCAGCTCTGGTTGCACATGTGCTAACACTAGCTGCAGCTCTGGTTGCAGATGTGCTAACGCTAGCTGCAGCTCTGGTTGCAGATGTGCTAACATTAGCTGCAGCTCTGGTTGCAGATGTGCTAACATTAGCTGCAGCTCTGGTTGCAGATATGCTAACATTAGCTGCAGCTCTGGTTGCAGATGTGCTAACATTAGCTGCAGCTCTGGTTGCAGATGTGCTAAAGTTAGCTGCAGTGCTTACAGATGTGCTAACGTTAGCTGCAGTGCTGACTACAGATGTGCTAACACTAGCTGCAGCTCTGGTTGCAGATGTGCTAACGTTAGCTGCAGCGTGAGGATGGAACGCGGAACCTTCTGGACATTCACAGATGATGACATTTAAGTAGTGAGGACCTGAGTGGACCTTAGAGGATGACATTTATCTAACGACGACTGAAGCAGACCTGTCCGGGCGCTGACCCTAGCAAACACGTGCAGATGACAATATTTATGTCATGACGACCAAAACGGACCAATCAGACACAGCATAAAATAAGACTATTACTTTACTGATGCAATTCATGCTGTGGGAGTTATCCTGAATTTACATAATTGGTCGTCATAGATTTGGTAACTGTTAATTGTTATCATCTGTCCAATAGCACAGCGACACACCTTCATTGTCAGCCTGTGATGTTGCTACTGTCTTTTTAAATACGCCTTTCTCCGTTCCTCTAGTTCTTTCATGCTGCATCTAGTCAAAGATTCACCAACTTCATTCATCAGGTTCACCAGGGTCATCAGCCACCACCACCAGTGTCTGGACTCCAAGATAAGATAAGATAAGATAAGATAAGATATCCCTTTATTAGTCCCACAGTGGGGAAATTTACATTATTGCAGCAGCACAGTGTACAAAAAACACAGCAGGAGGAGGGGAAATAATATTTAAAAAAATACAATACAATAAAGGAGGGGGGTAAAGTGTCTCAAGAAGTGTCTCAGTATTTCACGCAAGTACTACAAATAGTTAGGTCTACTGGGAGCAGTGCTGATTGTACAGTCTAACAGCTGCAGGAAGGAAAGACTTGTGAAAGCGCTCCTTCACGCACTTTGGGTGAAGCAACCTGTCGCTGAAGGAGCTCTCCAGTGCTGTTACTCGGTCCCGCATCGGGTGGGGTGGGAGTGATTGTCCATTATGGATGACAGCTTAGTTAGGGGGGGATACATATCAGTCAGGACAGATGTCCTTCAATCTCAATCTCCCTGAAGAGTCTAAGCGCCAAAGACTTTCTGACAGACTAAAAATCACATATCACCTGATGTAATAAACATCTTATTTATTTCAACCACTCGTCTCTCCTGATTGAACTCCCTGATTTTCCTGCTGCCACCGTCACCTGACCCTGGACCAGAGGAAGAAAAAGGCTGGCTGAATGGAATTTCCGACGGTTGTAGTGCTGTTGCTTCACCACCATGGCGTATTCCAGTGACATCAGAGACACTGTTCAGTTGACTGTATTGTGTGTCTGCCTCAGGTCTCAGAGGCCAGCCTCCTTCCATTCTGCCTGCCCTGTGAGCTCCGACTCTCCTGCCTGATCTAATTATCTGAGTGTGAACTGCAAGTAAACAAATCAGCGCACGTGGTGGGAAGAAGCCGACACTCCCTTGGTGTGTTTTCCTCATGCCTGTCCTGATAACTATGATGAATGTGGCAGTTAAAACATTAACGCAGCAGAGGGAACGCTTTCATTCCCCATTTTCTGTGTTGGATAATTGACCCCCTCTCCTGTCTAAAGGTCACCGAGAATCAATGAATGTATTAAATATTAATCAGACTTCTCCATTTCTTTAAAAGAGGATGAAATGACCTTTATGCAACATCAAATTGATTATCACACAGTGTTTAGAAGTGCTTCTAGCATGAGACTTAAATCCCAAAGGCCTGGATGTGAGCTTCTCCAACACAACAAGGGTAAAGAGGGAGATTACAATAGGGGGGTGGGGGTGGGGGTGGGGTCAGATGGGCGGAGTCCTTTGTGAAGGATAAACGAACAGCCTGATCCAGTATTGGTATTAAGTGTAAGAAGCTCATTGTGAGATCATCCAGCAGTTTAAGATGGAGACGATTCATGATGAAATTAGCAGATAAATATGATGTCATTTCTGCAACTTTGTTGGTCGTCTGCTTCAAAACCTCCCCAGAGCATGAATGCAGTCTTTAAAATAAACCGTTTGACGTTATTAAAGGTTAAAGCGACCAGTGGGCGTGGCTGTGTCATGGAGACTACTTTAAGTGTCTTCAGGATGGACTGGGTGAGTAAAGGAGGAGCGACTCCTCCTGATTTAAAATGCAGCCAGTGAAGGGCTCAGAGGGGAAGTGAGTGACACCTGTGACCTGAGTGAAATTGATGAAAGTCCTGATCCGCTGCTGCTTTGCTTTAAATCCTTGACCTTTCCATCATTCCTACTGTACAGCTGGTAGAATGGGTCTGTGCTGCTTTCACTGACAGGATGTATCTCCTGCAGAGCTGCAGCAGAGAGACGACGGAGTCAGGATCTTTATTATCACGTGTCATTCAGCAGATTTATAATCCAGCAGTGATGTCATCTGACTACAGCTTAAGGTTATTTTACAACAACCAATAGAGCTCATGCTTTCCACTGGTAGAAATAAAGTAAACCTTCTGTCAGAATCACATGGACCTGAACCCATCTGTGCAGCCATGCTGGTGTTGGTTTTACAGTTTTACAGTTTTGTTGCTGCTCCTGTCTGGAGGAAGAAGGTGGTTTTTTCAGTCATACAAGAACAAACCAGAACAACTTCATGGAAACAACAGTTAGCTTCTCCTGCTGATGTCCCCTCTCCTCATGGACCCTAAAAGAAACCACTCATCATCTCCTCCTTCTCAGTAAAACACCTGAAAAAGAAACTAGTTTAAAAGAAAAAACAAACAAACAACAAACAGCTCGATCCAGGTCTGCAGAAGATCCCAAATTGATCTGAAAAGATGTTTTTTTACATCCTTTTTTAAGACTATTGTCTGATTCCCAGTGAGTGCTCTGATCTGATCCAGGATCAGACCTTTGTAGAGAACCTCTCCGTCCTGTCTGACTCCCACTCTGTGTCCTTTCCTTCGTCCTTGGAGCAAAGTGTATCTGACAGGAGGAAGAGTTCGTTTGATTGACGGCTGTGATGTTATGAAGGTGTAATACATCATATTGAAGTCATAGGAACCTGTCATGTGTTGGCTTCAGCTCCTGATAACATGATTGGTGAAAATGTTTCCAATCAGCAGATCTCCTTCAGCGCGTCCTCAGCTCTCTGCCATCTTTCAGTCAGTCTACAGGGTTTTTTGGCAGCTCCTCCAGCAGACAGAGTGGAATCTCTGCTCTGGTGCCAAAGTCCACATTCCCTGTAAATGGAATGGACGCCGCAGCGCTGATAGCATCTGTTTGACTGCAGTAATCAAATATATGTTGAGCAGAGGTAAACAGACAAACCCTCACTGACCTCAGAGTCACATTTCATTTGGATGTCACAGAAAACAGGCTGCCGAACTGAACTGAAAGAACAGGCTGCATCCACAGAGTAATGGAGTAATACAGAGTAATGGAGTAATGAGTAATACAGAGTAATGGAGTAATACAGAGTAATACAGAGTAATGGAGTAATACAGAGTAATGGAGTAATGAGTAATACAGAGTAATGAGTAATACAGAGTAATACAGAGTAATGGAGTAATACAGAGTAATGGAGTAATGAGTAATACAGAGTAATGAGTAATACAGAGTAACGGAGTAATGAGTAATACAGAGTAATGAGTAATACAGAGTAATACAGAGTAATGGAGTAATACAGAGTAATGGAGTAATACAGAGTAATGGAGTAATACAGAGTAATGGAGTAATACAGAGTAATGAGTAATACAGAGTAATGAGTAATACAGAGTAATACAGAGTAATGGAGTAATACAGAGTAATGAGTAACACAGAGTAATACAGAGTAATGAGTAATACAGAGTAATGGAGTAACACAGAGTAATGGAGTAATGAGTAATACAGAGCAATGGAGTAACACAGAGTAATGAATAATACAGAGCAATGGAGTAACACAGAGTAATGAGTGATACAGAGTAATGAGTAATACAGAGTAATGAGTAATACAGAGTAATACAGAGTAATGAGTAATACAGAGTAATGAGTGATACAGAGTAATACAGAGTAATGAGTAATACAGAGTAATGAGTGATACAGAGTAATACAGAGTAATGAGTAATACAGAGTAATGAGTAATACAGAGTAATGAGTAATACAGAGTAATGAGTAATACAGAGTAACACAGAGTAATACAGAGTAATGAGTAATACAGAGTAATGAGTAATACAGAGTAATACAGAGTAATGAGTAATACAGAGTAATGAGTAATACAGAGTAACACAGAGTAATACAGAGTAATACAGAGTAACACAGAGTAATACAGAGTAACACAGAGTAACACAGAGTAATACAGAGTAATACAGAGTAACACAGAGTAATGAGTAATACAGAGTAACACAGAGTAATACAGAGTAACACAGAGTAACACAGAGTAACACAGAGTAATACAGAGTAACACAGAGTAATACAGAGTAACACAGAGTAATACAGAGTAACACAGAGTAATACAGAGTAACACAGAGTAATACAGAGTAATGAGTAATACAGAGTAACACAGAGTAATACAGAGTAATGAGTAATACAGAGTAATGAGTAATACAGAGTAATGAGTAATACAGAGTAATACAGAGTAATGAGTAATACAGAGTAATGAGTGATACAGAGTAATACAGAGTAATGAGTAATACAGAGTAATGAGTAATACAGAGTAATGAGTAATACAGAGTAATGAGTAATACAGAGTAATGGAGTAATACAGAGTAATGGAGTAAACAGGCTGGAAGAGGCTGGTGGACTGAACAGAGACAACAGGCTCCTCCTCCTCCTGAAGCAGCTCTGAATTCTGGAGGATGATTTTACTCTTAATGAAAAAATGAAGAACTACATCAGGAGATTTTAGGGATCTTCCAACAAGAGGAGAGAGAAAACCGACAGTCATCCAGATCATCACCAAAACTCAACCACCTCTACGAGATGATAGGTGAAGCTAACAAACAAACAAACAAACAGAAAAACAAACCGAACCAATCACATCACCTCCTTGGTGGAGGTAATTATTATTAATTAGGAAATAACAGGAAAACCTGGGGTGGAAATAGGAACTAAAGTGGATAAAACTCAAACTAGATTACATTGAAATGGTTGGAACTAAACTGGATAAACTGAACTGGTTGGAATTAAACTGGATTAAACTGAACTAAACTGGATTAAACTGAACTGAAGTGGATTAAACTGAACTGGGTTTGGTTTTGGGGAGGACTATAAGACTGGATTAAACTCCCACCCTTAGTTTGCTGCTTTATTTTCTCTCTATTTAACTGACGTAAACTGAATTGTTGTTTATTGTTATTGTTGTTTATGTTCATGTATTATAGTGCTTCCTGTTTGCTGTATCATTTTGATGGTTTGTCTGTTTTTGTCCTATATAGTTATTATTATATACATGCTGCAGCCTCACCCTCAGGCTGAGCTCTTATCTTCACCAAAGGTTTAAATAACATGTTTTAGGTCAGGGTGGATCTTCTGCAGACCTGGAGGATGTTGTTCCAGCTGTAGGGCATCAGCTGTTTTTGACTGTCCATCAGCATGAAGGTGAGGAGATAATGACTAAATAGATAATATAATATAACAGCCCTAAAGGGGCAACATGGACATCTATAGAGCACATCTTTACCCCCATGGTGGACAGCTATCTTTAGTCGTCCAAGCATCTCATTCTGAAACACCTGAATGTGGATCTAAAAGTCCTGTGAAGTCTATTATTATTCATAGCTGATGATAAATGATTCATGATGAAAGTTTTGGACTGACTGACAGAAGGACCGACAGATTCCATCTGGACCCGGCCGTTACAGACTGATCTGACGGAGAGAAGTGCTCTGCAGATATCCTGCTCATCACTGCTGCTGTGTCAGCTCTTCTTGGAAGATTGAGGATTTAATGTGTCGGATTGGGATTAGAGTTCACAAGCAGTGTTTCAAGTTCTCAGGGCTTTAATTATGAAAAAGAAAAATCCAGCATGTTTAAAATGTCAACTTAATTCTGCAGAGCAAAGAGGAAATGGTTTGATGAGAAATTGTCTGGGCTCTTGCACAGAGAGGACGGCGCCAGTTCAAAAGCTCCAACAACAGCCTGATTATTCTGATGAATCTTAATCAGAGCTGCTCCGTTTAGGCACAGATAAGATGCATACAGTGTTCTTATAGGGACGCCCTCAGGCTGCCATGGGTTCATATGTTAGCAGGGCCTTTAAATCAAAATTAAAGCTGCAAGCAGATTTGAGTGGCCCCTCATACCCTGTACCATCAGTCGCAATCTGATTGGTTGACACCCCTCTGACTCACTGCATCTATGTGGAGGTAGATGTCTTCAATTCTAGGGAATTTCACCATCTCCCAATCCTCTGTCCATCAACAACATCTGACTGCATATGAGCAAAGTCAGCCATGTTTAACTTTAACTAACAGACTGGAGTAAAACAGACGTCCTCCTGATAAATCCTGAGGCTCCACTAGAGGTGATGTCAAATGTTCATGAGGGAGGAGTCTCTAAATCAGAGACAATCATTGGTTCAGGTGGATGAAAATGTGATGATGTCAGAGCTGATCTGTACATCACTAGTGTGTAACCAGCAGAGTGTACATCATCACTAGTGTGTAACAGAGTGTACATCATCACTAGTGTGTAACAGAGTGTACATCACCACTAGTGTGTAACAGAGTGTACATCATCACTAGTGTGTAACAGAGTGTACATCATCACTAGTGTGTAACAGAGTGTACATCACCACTAGTGTGTAACAGAGTGTACATCATCACTAGTGTGTAACAGAGTGTACATCATCACTAGTGTGTAACAGAGTGTACATCATCACTAGTGTGTAACCAGCAGTGTGTTGTGTTGTAGTTTCATCTGATTCGTTCTTTAAATAACAGTAAAAATCCTGCAGCTTTGACTTGAGGTTTTTGTTGTTGTTTTTTTCCTGATGTTTTTAGTTCTACTTGTTTATTGACGTCTGTTAAGTTTTACAGGCATCACATTGAGACTGAAAACAACAAAGTCTGTCAGTCTCAACATTAATTAAGTAATGAATGAATAATTAATTAATCTTCTGTAGGTCAAAATCATTACATTCTGTTCTTATTCATGTTTTATGTTTTTCGTTCTGCTCAAAGGTGTCAAAACAGAAAAAGGAGAGAAATGAAAAAGTCTCCTTCCTTTCTTGCAGCTGACTTTGTTAATGGGTTTTGTGGGACTGATGTAATCTTGTGTTGTGCACCTCCTCTCTGTGGAGAACACTTGAGGAGTCATTGTAACAACACAGAGGCTCGGGGGGGAGAACTCACAGCCAAGGCCGGCTCCGTGAAGACAATCATAATCACTTTATTTTCTACAAAGTAACACAAACACATCCCTAATCCTGACTAACATCACGTCTTTTTAATTAATCTGAAGACAGATGTGGGATTTAAACTGAGCGCCTTTCAAAAATTGCTCTCATTTCATTTGGAGTTCTAACGTCGATAATAAATTAATAATTGATTAAGTTAATAAATGGACCTTTTTGTTCGCATGTTCTGATGATAAGACAAGAGGATGGTGGAAACATGAGGTGACATAAGAACATTACTTACTGCTAAATCTGTGGTTTCATGTCAGACGTAAAAATTATGTTATGGAAAGGATTTTCCACATAGAAACAGAAACAACAAATTAGTGTCAAACACATCTGACATGTTGAGGCAGCAGAAAGGGATTTGAACCATTGGGCAACAAACAGCTGATCTGAAGTCAGCGCTGCAGTATCTGTACTGCTGTTAAGGAGAACTTGACTGTATCAGGATGTCTGACAGCAGCTGTGTTAACACGATCATACAGCATCAGAGGTTTGGACCATGTGACTCAGAATCAGCTGGAAATGGTCCAGAACTGTGTTCCATCTGTCAGCAAGAGTTGGATGATGTCATGAATCACATATTTTTCTTTGTTTGTCCTTTAGATGTCTCAAAAAGTTCAACATGGATTTTGATGACATTCTGTGCTACGGTGGATCTTGGACCAGGGTTGAGTCTCGACAGTTTGGATGTGGATCCGGGTTCAGATGCAGAGTCTGGATCCCTTTTTTTGCAGTGTGAGAATTAGACAGACAGCAGGAACGGTGCTAACGTCCAGGGAGACTTTCAGTTTCCTGTGAGCATCACTTCTCAACACCTCAGGTGTTCAAGTTCCTTCTGGTTCATACTGTGATGAAACCAGAACCTGCAGAATCCTCTGAATCCTGTAAGGACAGCAGATCCAACATGTCTCAGCTACAGGAGGCTCTGATCTGTTCAAACAGATGCCTTTGACCTGCCGTCGCTGTCAGCCGTGATGTTTTCTACAGACAGACGGCTGCAGTGAGACGGATGGATGTGATCTGAATGGAATCGTCTGTTTCTACACACAGTTCCAGGTTTTATTGACTGAAGCTAAATCTGGTTCATGTGTGAGAAACTGGTCTCCTGCTGAAACAGGAAGCCGTTCTTCAGAGGTTTAAAGTCAGGATGAAGGAACATTAATGTTTAAAAGAAGATTTTGTCCCAGACAAACCAGAGATTCCCTAAAACCACTCAAACATGACTTTGTTTACTTTCTAACTCATCAGAAACATCTGAAATCTAAAACTATATGAAACTCATGACACGTGAGCAAGAAATTGATCATCAATACATGAATCAATAAAAACTTTCTGAGCTTCAACCAAACATTTATTTGTATCCGACATGTTTGAAAGTCAGAAACAGAACATTTGATTTATCCTCGTCACAAACTCATTTCCTGGTCCTTGTTGTTTGGCAGCATCCGTAGGCTCCTCCCCCTCCTCTTTTAAAGAACTCTGATTGGTTGATTCATGTTAACACACCTGTGAGTAATAAACAGACCAATTATAACCTCTTGTGTCCGAATCTTAATTTGCACCAGATTATGAGACATTTAATGAGCTAAATAAAGTAACATAATAATTCATCTTCAATAAATGTGTTAAAATGTCTTAGCTTGATTTTAAACTTTAACATGTTCATTGTTTTATTAGGATCCCCATTAGCTGCAAATTTAATAACCACTAGTCGTTACAACCAAACACAACACAGAGTGTCCTTAATAATAAAATACAAAATAGGAAAACAAAAGTAATGAAGGAGAAAAAATGAAAGAAAAAATATATGAAAAGATTTAAAATTCATGTTCACATTGAAGACATAGAACAACATAAACATTTCCAGTTGACTTATTAATGAAGAGATTTAGAGGAAATATCTGAACAGTCATCATATGATAACCTGTAAAAGTTCTGTCTTCAACATCAGGAGAACTGTCATGTGAAATGTTAACTTCAGGTGAAATGAATTATTTAACATGTTTAACATTTGGAAATGCATCTTTAACATGTATCTTCAAATTCATGTGTTGACATGTGAATGAAAACCTTCCTAAAAAGGCGACACGTGTCTGTTGTACATGTATGTAAAATAATGTGTTGCTATAGTAACACTTAAATGTAGAAACAACATCTTACAAACTATATGAAGAGAGCCACATTCTGCTGACCGGACAGTAATCTGATATGTTCAGGTTTCCTCTGTTTAAACCTTCATTTCATTAAACATTATTTATTATAATGACTGAAGAGACACTGACTACTGTTTGTTTTGTTGTCTGGTTTGAACTGGTTCTCCTGCTGATGAATGACTGGAGAACCAGTATCACCACTAACACAAAGCATTTCTCTTTAAATGAAAGGTTTGATGCTGTCTTCGTCTGTGGATCCAGGTTTCAGACCCAGATCTCTACAGACCTCAGACACAGAGATCAGTGCTGATTCATATAAACCAGCTGAACACTGAACTGGTTTCAACTGGAATGACATGAGACTTCCTGTTGATGTGAATGAGATCATGTTTATTCTCCGCTGCGTCCAGCAGGACATCCTGTTTTATTCTCCATCCAGCATCAGACATGGAATAAAAAGGAACATGTCATCAGTCTATTCGAACACATGACTGATTCACTCAGTTACTCATAAATATCAATCCCATAGTAAGTCATTAGAGGTGAAACCTGTGGCTTTAACAGCACGTCTGCTGTTAACTGTGTTTATTTCTATTTTATTATCGATCCATCAAAGCCTGCAGAAAAACAGAAGATGTATAATATTGATGAATGTATGGATCTAATGTATGTTCTGTGTTTATCCTCATCAGCAGAAATACTAATTATAATATATACATCATACATATCTGTATGTGAACACGTGAAACATGTCTGATAAATACACAAATAGTAATGTGATTACTTTCACTTAATATGGAGAGCACCTTTTTAAATTTATGTTAATCTCTTAAAGTGTTTCTGGAGACTCCAACTGAACTTCCTTAACTTCCTGTCTCTGCAGTGACACCACCAGTAGGAGCGATGATGTCATCAACGGGTCAGCGTTGGTAAAACGATGTCACTCCTGAGACAAACAACAATCTGACAGACGTTCATTCGTGTCTCCTTACAGCTGCTGTTTATACAGCTGATGTTTCATTGGCTCATGTGTTCAACCAATCAGTGTAAGTGAAGGTTCCTCAGGTGCTGGAGGAGAACGTTCTCAGACATACAAGCTGATAAAAGAACAGTGGATACAATAAAAAGGTTCCTCCTGTGGATGTTTCTGTCAGGATTAGGAACCACTGATGTCTGAATGTTGAATATTGAGTATGTGTATTGATCACTGTCTCTTTATTTTACCCTTTGGAGCATCTCCAGCTGTTTCCTCAGAGCTTCAGCTTCTGCTGCCATCTCCTCCTCTGATCTCCACCTGGAGGAAACGTCCTCATCTTCTCCATCGTGTTTCTGCAGCTGCAATAAAGTTAGACAGTTTCATGTCTGAGATGTTCCACAGACAAACGTCTCAGTGAAACACAATGATGGAACAACTGGAAGGATCCAGGAGGAACCACGGCACCAACATGATTATTAAACAGGTGGATGATTGATTGATTGATTGATTTCATTTACTCTAACAGAACCTTGTGGCTCACATGTCTTATTCTTTAATTTGGTTCACGTTTATCATATCAAGATCTGAAAAAACAAACAAACCAAAAGTCTTTTGATGTCGCGACCTAAACCCAGCAGGAAGTCGGCCATTTTTTATTTATTTTCCTACCATGAATCAGGAAGTAGTTGTAAGGGACTCAGTGCTCTGCTTGTTGTTTTCTGGTACTTTTATTAAACCATTTATTTGTGTGTTTGTGTGTGGACTATAAAACAGCTCAGTGAACATGTGACATCATCTCTAGCGTTCTATTGGAGGGATTATTCTGCAGATAATTAAGCCTGACTGAGTGAACGGAACATTTCCCTGTATAATAACCAACCAGGAGGTGAACTGATCTCCTCTGAGCTGAACTTCCTGTGTTTACATGATCGCTACGAGCAAACAACAGAAGAACGCCTCCCGGAGCAGGACGGGGGTCAAAACCTCCTCTGTTAAATCAGGAGGAAACACTGAACACAACCGTCTGTGTTGTGATGCATGAATGGATGTGACACGTGAAACAGGAAACAGACATGAGGGAAGCATCACGGTTCAACAACGGAGGAATAAACAAGAGAAAACAACAACACAACATGACACAGTGTGGCTTCAGTGGAGCTGAACAGAACCAGATCCTAACAGGGTCCCCCATCCAATAAAGACGGGTTCAGGTTCAGGTTCAGGCCATCAGACGGGAGAATCATCTAAAATTCAAATCAGAAATCACAGTAAAAGTTTCACCACATAAAAGATCTTTTTCTGTTTATTGACAAACAGAAAAATATAAAAAATACTGTATAAATATGTAGAATTAAGGTTAAAAACCTGAGTTCATGTTTTCACCAGTCTGTAAACAGGATCACACAAAAACCACATGATGGATTTCCTGACACCTGACAGAAGGGTTGAACATGTGGCACCAAAGATCCCAACATCTGGACCGGATCCGGATTCAAGGAACCTTTATTTATAAAATGTCTCCACTTGCATTAACTGGTTTATTCCCACAGCCACATGGTTTTTGCTCTCAGCCTATATTTAGTCCCATTGGGGTTCATTCTGGTCTTTACTGCCCCAGTAAACCAGATGATGCACAGACTATGTGGCCCCTGAAGCAGAACTGTATGGGGCCCACTTTTAACTAAGGGAATAAAATGACTAAATGTCATGTAGAGTTTCTGTCAGACGGAGCTGCAGGCGGCTCCTTCAGGCCTCCAGGTCTTCAGCCTAAACCAGAACAGGCTCCGTGAAGGACTTTGTGTCCGTCTGCTGTGTCTTCTCCCAGAAACCTCCTCAGCAGTTCTTCTCTTTTTGTCCTGAAACATCACCAGACTGCTCTCTTTGGACAGACGTGAGGAGAGCCTGTCAGCCGACGCCTTAAACCGAGTCCAACACTGGTCTGTCATGTGTCCAGGGATCACCTCCCCCAGGGATCACTTCCCCCAGGGATCACTTCCCCCAGGGATCACTTCCCCCAGGGATCACCTCCCCCAGGGATCACTTCCCCCAGGGATCACTTCCCCGAGGGATCACTTCCCCCAGGGATCACCTCCCCCAGGGATCACTTCCCCCAGGGATCACTTCCCCCAGGGATCACTTCCCCCAGGACCAAAACCAGCTCACATTTATCCAACAGCTCTGCTCAAGTTGTTGTCAGAGATTCTGTTGCTGCTCTTAATATGTTTTTAATGTTTAAAATCTTTTATGTGGTTTTATATAAAGATGACGCTACGTCTGATTACAGCGGATCAATATATCAGCACAATGTGTCCATGCAGAATTAGTAATATTAATTATATTAGTGTGGCTAATTCACTGAAACATGTTAGAGCGGCTTGATACAGAAGAAACTATCATGTTGTCACTTCCTGTCACTGACGGTTCACCATGTAGACTGAAAATGGTCAAAAGAAGTATCTCACTTTTATTTATGTTCAGTATATTAAACGTGTTTTTTTTCCAGATCCCTCCACCAGGTTTAAGACTGGACCTGTAAACGCCTCACATTACAAGATTAAGATCCTAGACCGCATAATCTGGACCCAACATCAAGATCCTCGACCAGATAATCTGGACCCAACATCAAGATCCTAGACCAGATAATCTGGACCCAACATCAAGGTCCTGGACCAGATTAATGACACCTGGATAAATCCTGAGGCTCCACTAGAGGTGACGTCAGATGTCCAGGAGGGTGGAGTCTCTAAATCAGAGAACATTTTAATTTTTTTTAATTTGACTATTTTAAAGCACTAATTGTAAAACCAATTCTAATTGCTGATTATCTGAGTAATTATTCATAAAAATCTACATTAACGCCTCGTTCTGCTCCATTTCCTCCTGCTAACACGATGCTAATAAAGCTGAAACTCAGACCAGGCTGGATTCCTCACACGGAGCACCGGAGAGCACAGCACTCCTTTCAGAGAGGAGGAAATCTCAGGCAGAGGAGAGAAAAAAGAAATTGCACTTGATTAACCTCTGGCAACCCCATTTTCTCCTGTGGTGATGGGGTGTTGGAGGCGCTAAGGCTGCAGCGCTGTACATCTGACAGGACACGCTTTCATTAAACAGTGACCTCACAGGGTGAGCGGGAGGTCGTCCTGACCTCAGCGCCACACATTCACAGATAACAAGCCTCCATAGGAAGCTACTGCAGCGGCATTCTGATGCACAACAATGGGGAGAGGCTGGATTAAGACCCCACCTGTCCATCAAACTGGATTATGGTCTGCTTTATGCTTCTGTATGAGTAAAAGAATTATGAACATGGTTCTCTGACCTCTTCTAAAAAGAAAATATACTGACCAACAGTAGAGACGCATATTTTTTTTAAAGTCATGCCATCTTGTTCATATTAAATATCAAAGGTAAATTATGGTTCACCTCTTTATTCACCCTTTAGCCAAACAGAAAAAACATTTTTGTGCAGATTAGTGGTTTTTGTCTAAGTGTTTACAAGTCAGAAAGTGTGGATGGTGAGACAGAGAACAACAATAGTCACTACCGTGTGTGTCTACCTCCAGCATTTATCACTACTTTACACCTCCTGAATGGATCAGCTGTTATTCTGGACTTGTAGGATGACGTCATTCTTCCTGCAGAGCTGTGACAAGTTGTTCATGTGTTGCTGGAGCAGGATCTCTCTCTCACCTGGTGATCCTGAACGTCCCATAGATGCTCTATTGGGTTGAGATCTGGTGAATATGCTGGTCAAGGAAGGACAGCGACATTGTTCTGGTCCAGGTAGGCTACTCCTGACAGACATGAGCCACATGTGGGCTGGCATTGTCATGCATGAAGGTGATGCCTGATCGTTGTATCCTGGGAATGACATGTGGACCTAGGACCGTATCTCAGCAACAGATAGCTGTCCGTGTACCGTGGATCTGGACAAGTTCTGACCGCCATCCATTAGCAGTGCCCCCCCACATCATGACATCACCACCAAATGATCCACTTCCTGGATGTATGTGGCAGGATAGCGGTACAGAAACTTCTATGAAACAAACATCTACAGACATTTGTTCCATTTTTAATGACTATAAAAAGCTGTTAACACGACTGACTTTTCACAGGTTTTAAAAACGGAGGTTGACGCTGCTGCATCGGCTCAACCAATCAACTCAAAAAGTCAACAATAATAATAATAATGATACCTTTATTAGTCCCACATGGGGAAATTCTTTCTCTGCATTTGACCCATCCCTGAGGAGCAGTGGGCTGCCACTACACGCGGCGCCCGGGGAGCAAATTGGGGTTCAGTATCTTGCTCAAGGATACTTCAACTTGTGGACTTGCAGGGGCTGAGGATCGAACCACTGACCTTTTGTTCCGTGAACGACCGCTCCACCCCCTGAGCCACAGCCGCCCCAATGTACTAGAATCTAAGATTGTTCTTAGTTCTTGTGGTACAAACAAAATAAACATTGTAATGCTGACAGCAGAAAAGCCTCATGATGCAGCATCTCTACATTAAAAGGCTGATTTTTTCTTTCTTTGTAGCACAAACTCATTCAGGGTTGTGTGAACATAAACATCTGAAAGGTCAGACTGGAATCCATAAACACTGTTATTATTAACCAGCACCGGAAATGTAGGGAAACGAAATGTGGAGAGATGCAACAATGCAGATCCTCAGCTGTTGTGTTTGTCGTCCTCCAGAGGAAGAGCTTCCATTTTGGGTTGTAAGAGACAAGCATGTGTGGTCGTGGGGTTGGTTAGTTGGTTAGGAGGTTGGTTAGAAGGTTTGGTTAGGAGGTTTTTTACTCATTAGTCCTTGATTTAATTTTTAAATTTTATATGAATTTATTTTGTATTATTTCGTATTATTTCATTTCAGGCGTATTAAAGGTGTTTGATGGTAGTGTCTGCTTATGAACCCATGTCCAGTCAGTTTCCCATGTTAACAGCATATCAGAGAAAAAGGTAAATTTTCAAATTAAAGAAAAAAAATCTTAAAATTCCCCAAACACCAGAAAGCTCCTCCAGTATTGGGAGATGTTTACATAAAGTTTGGTGAAAAAGTATTTAACAGTTTTTGATTATTCCCCAGAAAACCTCATCTGAGACAAATCCTATAGAATGACACCCAGTAACCATGGAAACAGAAAAGAGAATCCCTAAATAGCAAAAGGCACGACTGCATATTATGATTGATGTTGGACAAAGTTTGGTGGAGAAGTCTTGAACAGTGTTTGAGTCGTGCTCCAGAAACGAGACGTGATGGATGGACGGTCCTTCTTATCCTCTCCTTCATCTGAGGGGACGATAAATTTAGGAACTGAACCTTCTCAGCATCCGTCGTCTGCTCTGGACCCAAACTGTCTTCTAAATCCACAAATTTGTCGTGACTGGAAGAAAAGTGAACTTTGTCTAAAAGAGCATTTGTCATGATGTGTCTCATAATCAATGATTTAAACTGTGGTTCCAGCTCATAATGATCATGAGAGAATGAGGACTGGAACTGGTTTGCCTGCTTTAGTTCACACCAGCTGATGTTTGATCCTAATAACGCCTGTATCTCACATTAAGGATTGATGGCCTGAGCTGACAGTTTATCCATAGTTTCACTTTGACTCACTGAAGTCGATCAGCTCCATCAGGATGAAAGAAAACAAATGAAAGCTTTTCCTGCGGCTCAATTAAATCTCATCAAACAGAATCTCTGAAGTCGCTAACTGTGATTAATTCATGTTCCTGGGTTCTAGTTTTGGTAAAAAGAAGTGAAGAAACATGGACTCAGAGTTCTGACATCCTGACTGAAGGTGAAGCAGACACAGTGCTGCCCTGACCCATTTGGTGCCCTAGGCAAGATTTTAGTTGCCGCCCCCCCTGCATCGCAGTCAATTTCACTACCAATCTTCATACACTCACACAGAAACTGCATGTATGTCTTTGAGATTTTCTTTTCTTTTAAATAGAAAATAACCCACAAAATAAAACAAGTGACATAAAATAAATTATAAATACAATATAAATAAGGCATTGCACAAAATAAGATATTAAAGAAACCAGTGAAGACATTCAAATTATTGCACAAACAAAAAATACTTGCAGTTTATATTTTTTGTTTGTGCAATAATTTGAATGTCTTCACTGCTGTCAGCACACCTGGGCAAAATATGGCTCTATTTACATACCAAATAAAAACAGTAAACAAGAAAACAAGTGAGATAAAATTAATTATAAATCCGATATAAATAAGGTATTGCACTAAATAAGATATTAAAGAAACCAGTGCAGACATAACAGCACAATAACTATACTGGACACAATAACTGTTACAAAGAAAGTCACAGAAACCTCTGGTTTTTACCGCTATTTGATTGTTTGTTTGTTTGATTGTTGTTGACACTGATGTAAACTTTAACAAACATACTTGTATAAACCGTAACACAATAAACCGAAGGCTTACAACTATTAGTTATAAAGGGGATGAAAAACAAATAGCATTTTAACTGACTATAGTCAATAAAAATGTATGACACAGCCAACAGGTGAAAATAACACCTGAATAGGCCTAACGTTAACTTTCCAAACCACGTTACTCTCGTCCAAAAGTAACGCTCTGCTCCAACAACGGTAACTACCAATGCAATAAACTATTCATTTCATCCATTTCATCACATTAACGTTACTGTACCTCTGTCTTTTCCCTGTTTTTCTTCCTCTTCCTTCCTTCTTTTCCTTCCCTGGGCACCAGTGGCCCCCCCCTCCACTCCCACCAGAGGGCAGGTAAAGTGTAATGAGCCTGGGAGGGGGGGTCAGGGGCAGCAGTAACCCAGATAAAAGCCCTCTCCGTTATTTAATAGGCTCTTTGCTATGCAGTTATGTTATTGAGGGCTTATGTAATATTTTGGAATAATAGTATTAATAGTATTGGTAAAAATAGTAAAAGTTAAACATTTAGATTTTTTCTCCCCCATTTGCGGCGCCCCCTATGGATGACGGCGCCCCCCTATGGATGACGGCGCCCCCCTATGGATGACGGCGCCCCCTATGGATGACGGTGCCCCCTATGGATGACGGCGCCCCCCTATGGATGACGGCGCCCCCTATGGATGACGGTGCCCCCTATGGATGACGGCGCCCCCCTATGGATGACGGCCCCCCCCTATGGATGACGGCGCCCCCCTATGGATGACGGCGCCCCCTATGGATGACGGCGCCCCCTTATGGATGACCGCGCCCCCCTATGGATGACGGCGCCCCCTATGGATGACCGCACCCCCTATGGATGACGGCGCCCCCTTATGGATGACCACGCCCCCCTATGGATGACAGCGCTCCCCTATGGATGATGGCCCCCTATGGATGACGGCGCCCCCTATGGATGACGGCGCCCCCTATGGATGACGGCGCCCCCTTATGGATGACCGCGTCCCCCTATGGATGACGGCGCCCCCCTATGGATGACGGCGCCCCCTATGGATGACCGCACCCCCTATGGATGACGGCGCCCCCTTATGGATGATGGCCCCCTATGGATGACGGCGCCCCCTATGGATGACGGCGCCCCCTATGGATGACGGCGCCCCCTTATGGATGACCGCGTCCCCCTATGGATGACGGCGCCCCCCTATGGATGACGGCGCCCCCTATGGATGACGGCGCCCCCTTATGGATGACCGCGTCCCCCTATGGATGACGGCGCCCCCCTATGGATGACGGCATCCCCCTATGGATGACGGCGCCCCCCTATGGATGACGGCGCCCCCCTATGGATGACGGCGCCCCCCTATGGATGACGGCGCTCCCCTATGAATGACGGCGCCCCCCTATGGATGACGGCGCCCCCCTATGGATGACGGCGCTCCCCTATGGATGACGGCGCCCCCCTATGGATGACGGCGCCCCCCTATGGATGACGGCGCTCCCCTATGGATGACGGCGCCCCCCTATGGATGAGGGCGCCCCCCTATGGATGAGGGCGCCCCCCTATGGATGACGGCACCCCCCTATGCCTAAGGGCCGGTGCTGAGCAGACATGTCAGAACATCAGCCTCCATTATGAAGGACTCCTGTTAACACTCCTCTGGTCGAGAGGTGGAAACATGTTCAGGCCATAATAATATGTTTATAATCTATATTTTTGAATACTTTTACTGCATTTCTATACAGATCTGTTGAATAAACTTTTAATGTAGCTATTGATTTAGAAAAAACAACTAATCTGATCCATTCATTGATCTTGCCTCTCCATCTCTCTCAGAATGTCAGCAGCTCTTTTATGATGATTTTAAATGATTCTTTGTGATCTTATTATCTTTTTCCTGAGGCTCAGTTGTTGTTTGAACTTATTTCATCAGCACACACTCATCCATTCACTCCATGTTTCCAGTCCTGAACTTCACTGAAAATCCAGCAGCCAACCTTTTCTGTCTAAATGAGAAGAGTCGGGCTCCGTTTGGAACAGATAACGGTACCCAATGGTTCCTTGTTTTGGCTCTTTACTCTCTGTAGAGACAAAAGGATCATTTAATTTGTAAAATATCTGTTACAGATCTGGGATCAGCTGGAGGAACAGTTTTACTCTGCACTCTTTAACCTGATAACTGGACTAAAATAAACTGATGAATATCAGCTCAGTAAAGATCATTAATAACAACCAGCAGAGGGCAGTAATACAACATAGTATCATCTAGTCTGTCATATCCAGAGAAGAAGAAGAGACAGCTCCATCAGCTGTTTGTTATATAGTTGTTGTCACTACCACAGTGAATACTGTAGTATTTCCTGTAAATAGTACACAGTTCATGTACCATTGGTTTCATCCTCAGGTTTCAGACACACTAAAAATCTGTTTTAGCCACTGATTAGCATGTTGCTAAGGAAGTTCAGATGGAGTCAGTGTCTGGCTGTGTGTTGATGCTAATGCTGGTAAAAATGCTAAGCTAATGTCATTCAAGACAGTGAAGAAAGCCCAGTTATCTCCAACTTATCTAACTCACTAATTGGTTACATGATGATGTCATGAAGTCGTCATCGCCATTCATGGAGGATTTAAACCCCCCCGAAAAGATGAAAGAGGTTTGAACTAAAACCATCTACGACCTCAGACTCGATCTGATGAAGATGAGGACTCAGTCCTAGTCCTCTGACCAAAAGTTCCGGACATGGAGACAGTTTCGTGTTTGATTACTCTGACCGTCCATCCTGCTGGTGACATCATTAGAGTCATGAAGGCCACATTTCTGGCGGGAGAACGTTGGGGTTCTTCAGCAGAAAAAGAAAATGATGATGTCATGTTCTGCAATTAGACGTTCAAAGACTTCAGGGTGATTTTATTAAATCACATTTTATAGCTCATTAATCTCTATGTGATGCTTCAGTCTGTATGTTTATTGTTTCCTGTCACTTATCTGTCCTGTCTGCTTCACCCTAACATTTTAAATACCCTTAAAGATGACATCCATCATGTAAAATGATCTAATCAACACGATAACGGCAGCAAAAGGAACCAGTGATTCTACATTACATCCAGTACTTTACTATAGTATTACTACAATAGTTACTGCTCAGTCTCTTCTGCCTCAAATGCCCCAATCGATGTCTGTGTAAAAGGAGCGAGCCAATGGGGCGATAGGACGGGACAGCTAGTAGCAGTTAGCAGCTAACTCAGAGAAGAACATCAACTGAAATCAGGAGCTCCTCCCCCTCCTTCAGTGGCAGAAGATGGTAAGAAATTATATTAAATATGCTTTAATGGACACAATTCATCTGATGCTGTGTGGAAATGACTAAAATTCAAGCTGCGACTTGGACTAAATCATCTGAATGTTTTGTTGAGTTGGATATTTTCCTCTGAAACGCAGGCAGGAATTCAGCGGTCCAGAATCACGGCGTCTTCTCCCGTTACAAATCTGACTAAACAGGATTATTCCTGAAGACTGAACAGAAGAACCCCGACAGGAACAACAGCTTCTTCATTCATTCCTGTGAGCATTAACTCTGTTTTCTGAGATGATCATGTGGAACACATGAAACTAGGATGACTGAGTTTAGCACAGGTGTACATCACTGAACCCAAACGATGCTGCAGCCATAGACTCCATTATTATCTGTATTTGGCAATAAATAAATGGATGAGCAAGAATTTCCTGAACGAGGCTAAAGCTGCTTAATAAAATGAACCGTCTGGATTAAATCTGAGGTTATAGTCGGGGTTTAATCCTCCCGTCTGATCTAAGATTTAAGTCCCTCATTAATGAGGTAATTTAACTCTTTATAACTTATGGTGTGTTCGCACCAAATTTATCCCCCGTTTTACTTTTCTGGAACGATGGCGACAAACTAAAGAAGAAGACCAACAAGACACCGACATGAAAGTCTTCTTTGGACTCTTAAACTGCTGCATGAAATATTTTACTTCATTCTATATTCAAATTTTAACTAAATTCTTAGTGGGTTTTATTTTACGCTTAACTTCGTCCATTCTGTGTATTATCTGGGTTTATCCTTTTATACTTATGATAAAGTTGTTTTTACTCTTACAGAATGAGCATAAAAACAGGGATAATTAATGACTTATGTCTGAAGCATTTCTTGTATGAAAGCTGCCATAAAAATAAAGTGTATCATCATTACTTTGTCTCTTTTAACTTTATGCAGAATCTATATTAAGCAGCAGGCCGTCCTCCTGTCTGCATTGATCGCTTCTCAGATCAATCTGTGGCAGCGACTCTCTCATTACTCTGACATCACAGCCAACGTTTGTAACTTTGTACATCTGTTTTCAAAAAGTGCAAAATTCTGCCAATTACTGCAGAAACTGTCGTGTCCTCTAACATGAAGTGACAGACTGTCACAATGAGTTACAGAAGGACACATGCAGAACGTTGGCTTTGAGAGTTGACAGGTGTTTTCATGATTCTCACAGACAGATGCTGCCAATAAAAATAACTTCTTACATTTGCATCCATGAAGCGAGCCGTCGATGAACCGGAGCTCCTTATTGTAAGCTTTGATGTTTAATTATTATTGTACAGAAACCTGAAACTCTGGTTTAACTTATTGAAGACAATCTGGTGTTTTTACAACAAGTTCAAGTTTACGTTGTGCATATTTAAAATGAGGTGTGGTCAGGTGTTAAAATGATGATATACACTCTGCTGGTTACACACTAGTGAAGCACGGATCAGCTCTGACATCATCGTATTTTCATCTACCTGAACCAATGATTGTCTCTGATTTAGAGACTCCTCCCTCATGAACATTTAACGTCAACTCTAGTGGAGCCTCAGGATTTATCAGGAGGACATCTGTTCTAATCCAAACTGTTTTACTGTACAAACCTGAACTGTTTCACTGTGTGAACCTGGACTGTTTCACTGTATGAACCTGGACTGTTTCACTGTGTGAACCTGGACCAACTTGGACCGTTTCACCGTGTGAACCTGGACCGTTTCACTGTATGAACCTGGACTGTTTCACTGTGTGAACCTGGACTGTTTCACTGTGTGAACCTGGACCGTTTCACCGTGTGAACCTGGACTGTTTCACTGTATGAACCTGGACTGTTTCACTGTGTGAACCTGGACCAACTTGGACCGTTTCACCGTGTGAACCTGGACCGTTTCACCGTATGAACCTGGACTGTTTCACTGTGTGAACCTGGACTGTTTCACTGTGTGAACTTGGACCATTTCACCGTGTGAACCTGGACTGTTTCACTGTGTGAACCTGGACCATTTCACCATGTGAACCTGGACTGTTTCACTGTGTGAACCTGGACCAACCTGGACCGTTTCACCGTGTGAACCTGGACCAATTTGGACCGTTTCACCTTGTGAACCTGGACCGTTTCACCGTATGAACCTGGACTGTTTCACCGTGTGAACCTGGACCGTTTCACCGTGTGAACCTGGACTGTGTGGGACCTTTAGGATGTGTAGAACACAGAAAATTCATTAACATCAGATTTTGCCATTATTTAAATTGGGTCTCAATGATTATTATATTAAATGCCAAGAAACTATTAACTATATTATTATGGACTTTATTATAAATGAAAATGTGTAAATCTTTGTATGACTCATGATACAAATCAATTCAATTTATTCATATTGGCCAAATCACAACAAAAGTTATATCAAGGCACTTTACAAAAAGAGCAGGTCTAGACCGACTCTTCATTATAGAGAGACCCAACAATCCACTAATGAGAATACAAACATGGTCCTAACAGGAGTTATTACACTTGAACAAATAATTCAACATGATTTCAGTTGACAAATAAACTGGATTCATTTTTTAATCCTGACAGAAACTTCCTCTAAAATGACTTAATGACGGCAATTTTGTGGTGACCGTGAATAAAGGACAGCATCTCTGAGAAACAGGCCGACTCCCTCCTCCCCCTCAGTGAGGAAGGTGAGTGAGGGGGGAGGAGAACGGTGCAGCAGTAATAAGTGGAACGTTACATTAGCGCCTACACAGAGACCAGCATCACATACTCACAGGTTGAATGGCCAAACTGTAATTACTCACACAAAGCCTCCAGAGGACTGGAGGCTTTGTGCCTTAATTCCATCAGTTTCACAGTGAACAACAAATGTACACAAGCAGCCACTTGAAATCAATCAGAGTATCAGTAAACGCTGTAATTACACAGAGACGTTTAGCTGTTTCCATTACACACAGCAGAAAAGATGAGCAGTAAATACTCTACTGTATGAAGAACAGACCTGCAGTCCTTCTGAAGTCTGTTTCATCTCCTCAAGAGTCAGTTTCATGTTTAGGGACGTGGTCACTTTAGTGTTTCTGTTCTATTTGGATGGTCGTGATAAAACCAGCCTGTCGGTATAAGAATAAGACCAAAGTATATCAAGTTATGTTTCACAAAAGCCGACACTTTCAGAAATCTTCATGAACATTCTCTAACTCCCGTCTTTGCCTCGGAGGTCATACATTTGTGCATAAAAATAGGGACGAAAGACTTTACAGTTTAAGTAAGTTAACAAAGGATGAATTAAAGGGGACTGTTGAGCCTTGGTGGAGGTTCAGGACTAAATAAACCACTTTGTACCCAGATTACACCCCTTTTAACCAACAGAAGGGAGACGGACACGCTTTAAATGAACCTATAGATCATTATAACAGGGCCTATGTGTTCACTCCATTAAGGTTTTAGTCTCTATTACAACAGTATTTTCTCTTCATCACAGCTAAAGCACCAAAACTGTGAGTTTAAGCCGCCTCCAGAGATTTGTGTTCATCTTCATGTTGACATTAGACCCACAGCAGCAGCTGTTCCTCGTTTCTACAGAGAGATTCAGATTTGACAGGCCAAGGTCAAACTGGCATAAGTTTATATTTAACAGCCAAACATCACACAGCAGCATTTAGTTGTGACACAATGTCTCTCAGAAGACATCTGCATTCTTAAAGTCCTCTGACGGAGGAGCCGTCAGGAGTTTAGTGCTGCTTATTGACAGCAGCTTCAGATGCTGAGGTGTCGGACTGATCAGATCCCTCCTGATCAGATCCCTCCTGATCAGATCCTCCTGATCAGACGTCAGTCACTCACTTTGCTCTCCTGGCAGAGATCATTAGAGATAAAGAAGGTACACAATCAGGCAAAGCTGACTCTCACAGGCTTCCACTCAGTCGTCTTTCTTTGGGGAGGAATCATCATCTGTTCAGACATCTGGTGTTTGTGTCATGCTGCCATCGTAGCAGTTATTCAAGCATGTCATTGTAGAAATGACTGTCGAGCTCATGTGTCAATCTTAATAGTGACTCTTTGGGTTTCTTTATTGGGGGCTTAATATGTGGCAGAGCAGGTTTTTGTGCTCTGTTAGAGGCTAATTAGTGGTGATTGTCGTCAGTGACTGACCAGGATGAAGCCTTCAGTTAGCTTCACATGAATAATCACAATAATAAGGTTTTATTTTCGGTTCACAAAGAGCTAAATATCTGAAGCATTGTTTGAGATCCTGAAACCGACGTTCTGGAAACACAAACAGAAATAAAAACTGGTTTGATGTTGCTTCTCTTCCTCCTTAGAAGCTGCGTCGTAACAATACAAACATTTCATCATTTCTTTCTATTAATGATGCGTTTAATGTCACAGTTATGACCTTATGTCTGATTTATGAGCAGCCCTTTAACGTGTAACAAACTTATCTTATACCTCGGTTGAATCTGTGAGGAAGTAAAAGTCTGCAACTTTATATTTTTAAATGTTTTAGACATTTTTGTTTAAAGAAAGAGAAGTTGAGCAGAAAAAGTGACCTTAAAAAGTTTTAAAAAGTGACTGGAATGACAAAGACGTTCTGCTGGAGACAACAGGCAGAGTTTATATAACACATTTTTATATTCTACGTCTGGAACAGGCGAGCTGTTCAGGGACAGCGGACAACCTGGCCTCCCACACAGCCCTCAGCGGTGCTCCAGTACGTACAGACACTGCCTCCAAAACACTTCATATTGTTATGTAAATGTAGAGAGCAGAAGGCTAACAGGTTTAGAACATTAGTGCTGATGATCTATTATTTAGCTTCATCGGCAAAACGGTCAAGTGAGCCAGAGAAAAGCTGGAGCTATAAATTAAAGATGAATCGATACTGTGGAGGAAATAATATAATATGTAATATACAGTATATATAATAATATATACATAATACTGACATAATGTCCCCTTAATGAACTTTTAATTTGAAAGCCTTTAACAGTGGAGTCAAAGGACTTTAGGTAAATAAGACGATAACTAGTAGTTTTAGTCGCCTACAGATGCCCGTCTATAAGGTCTGGAGTTAGTTCATCTGCAAATTTAAAAAGAGTAAAAGCCAAGTTTAGAAAAAATATCAGTTTTTCCAGGGATGGTGAAATATTGGTGTTATATGAGCAAAATAAACTTCAGTCTAAAATAAGAGGTCAAAAAGGAGGTCCCCTCTTTGTCCCCTCTGTGTCCCCTCTGTGTCCCCCTCTTTGTCCCCTCTGTGTCCCCTCTGGTTCCCCCTCTGTGTCCCCTCTGTGTCCCCTCTGGTTCCCCTCTGTGTCCCCTCTGTGCCCCTTCTGTGTCCCCCTCTGTGCCCCCTCTGTGTCCCCCTCTGTGCCCCCTCTGTGTCCCCTCTGTGCCCCTTCTGTGTCCCCCTCTGTGCCCCTTCTGTGCCCCTTCTGTGTCCCCCTCTGTGCCCCCTCTGTGTCCCCCTCTGTGCCCCCTCTGTGTCCCCCTCTGTGCCCCTTCTGTGTCCCCCTCTGTGTCCCCTCTGTGCCCCCTCTGTGTCCCCCTCTGTGTCCCCCTCTGTGTCCCCTCTGGTTCCCCCTCTGTGTCCCCTCTGTGCCCCTTCTGTGTCCCCCTCTGTTTCCCCTCTGTGCCCCCTCTTTGTCCCCTGTGTCCCCCTCTTTGTCCCCTCTGTGTCCCTTCTTTGTCCCCTCTGTTTCCCCTCTGTGCCCCCTCTTTGTCCCCTCTGTGTCCCTTCTTTGTCCCCTCTGTGTCCCTTCTTTGTCCCCTCTGTGTCCCCTCTCTGCCCCCTCTGTGCCCCCTCTCTGCCCCTCTGGATCTGTATTGGCGTCGTCTGTGATAAATGGCCGTCCCCTGAATGCTGCTTCTATTTGCATCCTGTGGAACTCATGGTTCACTGAGGCGGCTGCTGTTGGGTCACCTAAACCTCCACACAGTCGACTCCAATAAGAAACGTCTCATCTTCAGTGGTGCATTCAGAGGAAGATGTTCACTTATTAAGTCCCATTGATTTCTGTGGTGTAAATCTGCACACCGCTGCAGACAGACTTCTCTTTCTGCTTCTCTGTCTGACTCTTAATTCATCGTTCATCAGCAACACTTTATGCCAAACCAGGACATTGATTCCATGTTTAGGAGCTGATGGATCTTCCTGTCTTACAGCTGGAAGGAGATTCAGGATTGTTTTGTCCTGCAAAGAGAAGTTCAATAAAAGAGAAGATGACGTCTCCTGTCTGTCATTATTTACACACACGTGTATTTTTAGGTTTCTTTTCTCAAAAACTGATCAAACTCAAGCATTGAAATATGACATGTTCAATTCTGATAAATGTATAGATGACTGTTAAGGTGTCCACGTCCTGCGACTCCAGCTTCAACAGATGGATGACAGACCTGCAACAATGCCACCAAAACTTTACACAGTCAGACAAAATCCTGGAAAAAAGGTTTACTGAAGGTTAGCTGAGCTCAGGTTAGTCGAGTCAGGACAGGTCACCAGCCAGCCAATCAAATTCAGCCAGCCAACCTGAGCTCAGCATACCAAACTCAACCGACCAAACTCAACCAACCAAACCCAACTAACCAAACTCAACCAACCAAACTCAACCAACCAAACTCAACCAACCAAACCCAACTAACCAAACTCAACCGACCAAACTCAACTGACCAAACTCAACCAACCAAACTCAACCAACCAAACTCAACCGACCAAACTCAACCGACCAAACTCAACCAACCAAACCCAACCAACCAAACTCAACCAACCAAACTCAACTGACCGAACTCAACCAACCAAACTCAACCAACCAAACTCAACCAAACTCAACCGACCACACTCAACCGACCAAACTCAACCAACCAAACTCAACCAACCAAATTCAACCAACCAAACTCAACCAAACCAAACTCAACCAAACCAAACTCAACCAACCAAATTCAACCAAACCACTCAAACAACCAAACTCAACCAAACCAAACTCAACCAACCAAACTCAACCAAACCAAACTCAACCAACCAAACTCAACTAAACCAAACTCAGCCAACCAAACTCAACCAAACCAACTCAACCAACCAAACTCAACCGACCAAACTCAACCAACCAAACTCAACCAAACCAAACTCAACCAACCAAATTCAACCAACCAAACTCAACCAAACCAAACTCAACCAACCAAACTCAACTAAACCAAAGTCAGCCAACCAAACTCAACCAAACCAACTCAACCAAATTCAACCAACCAAACCCAACTAACCAAACTCAACCAACCAAACTCAACCGACCAAACTCAACCAAACTAACTCAACCAAATTCAACCAACCAAACTCAACCAACCAAACTCAGCCAACCAAACTCAACCAAACCAACTCAACCAAATTCAACCAACCAAACTCAACCGACCAAACTCAACCAACCAAACTCAACCGACCAAACTCAACCAACCAAACCCAACCAACCAAACTCAACTGACCGAACTCAACCGACCAAACTCAACCAACCAAACTCAACCAACCGAACTCAACCGACCAAACTCAACCAACCAAACTCAACCAACCAAACTCAACCGACCACACTCAACCGACCAAACTCAACCAACCAAACTCAACCAACCAAATTCAACCAACCAAACTCAACCAAACCAAACTCAACCAAACCAAACTCAACCAACCAAATTCAACCAAACCACTCAACCAACCAAACTCAACCAAACCAAACTCAACCAACCAAACTCAACCAAACCAAACTCAACCAACCAAACTCAACTAAACCAAACAGCCAACCAAACTCAACTAAACCAAACTCAACCAAACCAACTCAACCAAACTCAACCAACCAAAGTCAACCGACCAAACTCAACCAAACCAAACTCAACCAACCAAATTCAACCAACCAAACTCAACCAAACCAAACTCAACCAACCAAACTCAACTAAACCAAACTCAGCCAACCAAAGTCAACCAAACCAACTCAACCAAATTCAACCAACCAACCAAATTCAACCAACCAAACTCAACCAACCTGCATAAATAACGTACAGAAACACAAGATAAAATGTATAACCCACAGGAACACAGCATACACACAAACACACACATACACACACTGCATGTTGTTGAGGTATAAAAATGTGTGCCTATAGAGGGTAGTTTTAAAAAGCCATTTCAAACCGTCCAGAGTTTGGCTGCTTCAGACAGATTGGTTAAGACTGTTCAAACGGTTTGGGGGACACAGCGAAGTCATTGGGAACAAATAAGAGTCCAAGATTTGAAGATCGGAGAGGCTGAAGGGTCGTGAGGAACCAGAAGGTCAGAAATGTGATGATCTGCTGATGAGGCAGTTGGTTGGACTTCCTGTTGCTCGGGGCCTCCCTGAGCCATAAGTGTATGTCTGTTAGCTTCCAAATTAGCATCACTAGAACCAGCACAGATTTTACTACGTTTTCATGTCAACATTATGGATGTGGAGTAAAAACTGAGGGAGTGAGAACAATTTAAAGAGAAAATTTTAGACCATTTTACAGCTGACCTCCAGTCTAATGATGATGTCATTCACTCTAACTGTCAACATTCCTACAATACACACCCATTATAAAATCTGAAACCAGCCAAAATGACCCCAAACTTAAACCTTCATTAAGGTCCTGTGAAGCAACATGGCCCCAAAGAGGGGCGGGGCTGACCTCTGTGTATGAAGATTTAACATTAATATGGGACAATTGTTCATATTTAGTTTTAATCAATTGACATGATCTGATCTATTTCATAGATGTGTTGGGGATCCTATGGGATGAGTATTGTGGTAAAAATGTGTACAGATGAATAATAATGTGTGTATGTTGTGTGAATTAAAGCCATTTAGAGCTGAGGTCCATTTCATCTGCAGGAGGTCAGGAATCTGTCATGCAGAGAGAAACGGTCTGCAGCTCTCTTCAGCAGCGGTGTAATCATCTTTAATCATCCATATTATCATTTCTACTGTTCTCTCAGGCCTGTCACAGCAGCTGCTATTTTCACAAGGCTGCACCTCGCCTATTAATTAGGGTGCTTCTGGATTGTTGATCACGATTGGGTCCTGCAGCGAGGAGACCTCCTCTTTGTCAGCCTGGTGTGCTAACGACTCTGAGTACTGGACCTGAGTCCAAATTACAGAGCTGGAGAAGCTCTGTAGACTGAGAGTCAGAAGTCAGGCCATTAGAAGAGTCTGTCGTCAGGCAGGCAGCTGTGTGGACCGCTAAACTCAGGCCAGGGTTCAGGTCCTCTATGTCCAACTCATTAATGCATTTTAGTTTTAGAGACAGCATGGTCTCTTCAAACAGAGCTCCTAGCATGGTGTACATCTAATGCTGAAGGTGGTGGAGGACACCTGGTGGAGATGATCTCACATACAGTGACGTAGGCGGTGGACGGTGAGGTGGAGATCCAGAGACAGCTCAGTGGTGAGACTGGAAAGACTACGATGCAGGTTCAGGAATAAAATGTATAGAAGAGAAATAAACTGTTTTCTGTTTATGCTGTAAGATGAAATGTGTCGCTGTGATTGGCCCAAATGTTTCCATGGGATGAGAGCAGCGATGTGACTGGTTGACTGGTTTATGTATTTATGAACCACCGTCTGAGCTTCATGAACTGAAATAGGCAGTTGGAGACACTCCGACCAGTTTGGACCAGTCGTTGCTCCTCCAGGTTTAAAATGTGACCCTAAACACTCAAAAACACTCAGTCAGCTAAAACAGCTTTTAAAATGAATCAGAGCGACACTGTTAAAACTCTATCATCCCAAATGAATCACATTTGATTCATGAGTTTTTATGACTTCTGCATCATCAGTCTGACAATTTATTCCCTGAAAACCTAATGTATACAATAAGATACATGCAGTGTACCGATGATCCACCAGAGGGCAGAAGACCTGCGACAGAGGACCTTCTGTTGAGTCTTTTAAAGGGGTCGGCATCATTCAGTGACCCACAGCTGGTTTTATGTGGATATTTTTTCCAAGTTTGAAAATATTAAGGCAATAAAAACATTTGAATCATTAATGATACTTTAATAGGAGCATTTAATCAATTGAGGCAATGTATAAGTTCTAAATATTTTATAACCTATTTTATAGTAAAACTGTGTTGAAACTGCAGGAAATCACTTCTTCATGTTTTACGTGACAAAGGTTAAAAAAGGGGTGAAAACATGTTGTGTTCTGTATGTTTCTGTTGATTTAGAAATATGATACAGAACAAAAACTCATATATGCAAAGTGTTATTTAAATTATTATTTTTTGTTATTGTTATTATTTGATGGTTCAGGTTTTTCAAACCCTAATCCATTAAAATGGCTGCCAGGTAGAAAAGTAAGCAGGTAAAGAAAATAATCCAGATCCCCTCCAAACATCAGTGGTTCCATTTTGGACACGTCCCACTCTTCCACCAAGTTCAATGAAAACCTGTGAAACAGATTAAGTATAAATGATAAAAAGGCAACAAAAACCCCCCCAAAAAATCTCATTGTTAAGGGAAAGGAAAAAAAATCCTGGGTCTGGGTCGCTAACCTTAACCTTAACCTTAACCTTAACCTTAACCCTAACTTCCTGGTACAAGCCCAACCCTCAATCATCAAAAATCATTAAATGTTGTTTTGTTGGTTTTTACCTCACCTTCCCCCTCATGAGTATTTATTTAAAGTAGACTCAGACTCAGAGGGAACCATTAGCCGTCGTCTCCATCCAGCACACATAAAGCATAGAGACCCTGTGGTCTGATCCTTTTCCACTGAGTCCTCCTAATTGAACCGAGGAGTATTGTTGGAGGCGACTACAGTCAGGACACCGATCAGCTGGGACTGTCCTCCATCACCATCCCTGGCTGTCCCATCACCGTCCCTCTGTTTACTATTCTACTTCCTGTCCCAGCAGGGACCGCAGATGGATGCCATTCCCAGCGCCTCCCCTCCTTGCTCCCCTCTCCTCACCACTAAAGTCATTTGCACTACAGAGACATGTAGGAGCGGGGGGAGAAGACGTGTTTAAAATATCCCCATATCTTGAGCGTGGCTCCGTCCGGATTCCCTGAAGAAATTAAAAACAGCCTAACCGGGGGCTCCTATCATGTTCTAGTCCATGCTCCTGTGCAGCTGTGACAGTCCCCACCGGACGCTGACATACATGGGTGCTTTTTAAGTTCTTCAAACAGAGGGATGGAAAATAAAGCACTCTCATAAGGAATGGAGGGGGTGATGTAGGAGCATCTTATGGGAGACTCTAAAGAGGCTGCTGCTGGTTTTTAACTGCAAACACTAGAAAAGTCTTATTTTAACTCAAGGAATCTGAATGTGTTTCATTCCAAATCAACACAACCTTCATCCTACAGTTTCTCCTAAATGACCCAAATCATCTGCAAAGTTTCACCAGATTTACTTTACAGTATTCAAATGACTGGTCTCCATCACTTCATTCATTATTAATCATCTAAGTTTAACCTACTTTTAAATCCAACACCTCATAATATTCATGTAAAGCTTTTGTTTTTTCTGAACTCCTCTCTTTCAGCATGGCTCCGTCCTCTGGTGACAAGATGTTTTCAGGTGAAGCTGAGGATTCATCTGATCTGATGGTGTAAAAAGCTGAGCTGGTCTATAAAAAACATTCTGACATCATAATTCTTATTTACACCAATGAGAGTTGGACGAGGTCACATGATCCTGTGTTTGTTAGTCTTTAAAAGGATCTCCAGCCAAGGAAGAGATGTTTACACTTTGAAGCAGATCCAGGAACAGCTGTGGATTCTGGATCACCATTTTCTTTCAACATTCAGTAAAAAGGTCGTTTTCATTTAACATTTTACAAACAACATGAAGAATAAGAACAGGCCAATCAAAATACAAACACCTAAAAACACCTGGGGATCCTACTAAACTAACCTAAACTAAACTTAAACTAAACCTAAACTAAAACCAAACCAAACTAAACCAAACCAAAACTAAACCAAACCTAACCTAAACTAACCTAAACGTAAACTAAACTTAAACTAAACCTAAACTAAAACCAAGCCAACCTAAACCAAACCTAAACTAAAACCAAACCAAGCTAAACTAAACCAAACCTAAACTAAACCAAACTAAACCTAAACTAAAACCAAACTAAAACTAAACCTAAACTAAACATGAACTAAACCTAAACTAAACCAAACCTAAACTAAAACCAAACTAAAACTAAAACTAAAACTAAACTAAACATGAACTAAACTAAACTAAACCAAAACTAAACTAAACCAGGCACAGTTGAGTTCTGATGTTCCATCACTGTGTTAAAGTGGATCCAGATATTAAAATATATTTTGGATCAGTTCTAAATGACCTGATTGTGATGATGTTTATTTGCATACAGAGCAGGAGCTGAGATCTGATCACCATTGGTCAGACTCATTCTGACAAATATAAACCCAGGACAAAATTTAGACTGCAGCTCATTATTTTGAGCTTACGTCGACATTGTTAGGTGAGAGTCGTGACTCTTTATGAGCGAAGGCTGATTAAAAAAGACAAACAATCCATGGTGTGATGAAGAGGAGGTGATTTGGAATAGATGCCAATCACAGCTCAGGTTTCATACATACATTAGCATGTTAGATGAAGCACCAATCAACATGTTCCCTGACATCTCCTGAACTGCTCTCACTTAGCTGCCAACGAAAATTGAGTTCAAGCTGTAACGGCGCAACACATCAGATGGTCCCATCTTCACGGGGCGGGTCCCGGGTGATTACAACCTCATTAGCATATTGAAGGGTGAAGAGGAGCAAAAAGGCAGGGCTGACAGTCCTGCTGAGTGACGTGGGTAAGAAGAGAAGAAGACTGAGACAGGCCTCAACATACGCTGCACTAAATATGTTCCTACTGAGAAACATCAGGTGCATCACTGATAAACAAACATCATGGAGGAAACAGCTATGAAGTGAACAAAGCCAGGTTTCCATGTCAGCGGCTGGCTGATGCTAAACCCTGTGGCCTGTCTCCTTATGGGAGGACAGGAGGGAGTCACTGGGAGCAGGGGCGAGAGCTTTAATAGGAGGGGCGAGAGCTTTAATAGGAGGGGCGAGAGCTTTAAAAGGAAAGGGCGAGAGCTTTAACAGGAGGGGCGAGAGCTTTTACAGGAGGGGAGAGAGCTTTAAAAGGAAAGGGCGAGAGCTTTAACAGGAGGGGCGAGAGCTTTAACAGGAGGGAAGAGAGCTTTAACAGGAGGGGAGAGAGCTTTAACAGGAGGGGCGAGAGCTTTAAAAGAAAGGGCGAGAGCTTTAACAGGAGGGGCGAGAGCTTTTACAGGAGGGGAGAAAGCTTTAAAAGGAAAGGGCGAGAGCTTTAACAGGAGGGGAGAGAGCTTTAAAAGGAAAGGGCGAGAGCTTTAACAGGAGGGGAGAGAGCTTTAACAGGAGGGGAGAGAGCTTTAACAGGAGGGGTGAGAGCTTTAACAGGAGGGGTGAGAGCTTTAACAGGAGGGGTGAGAGCTTTAACAGGAGGGGAGAGAGCTTTAAAAGGAGGGGAGAGAGCTTTAACAGGAGGGGAGAGAGCTTTAACAGGAGGGGAGAGAGCTTTAACAGGAGGGGTGAGAGCTTTAACAGGAGGGGTGAGAGCTTTAACAGGAGGGGAGAGAGCTTTACCAGGAGGGGTGAGAGCTTTAACAGGAGGGGAGAGAGCTTTACCAGGAGGGGAGAGAGCTTTACCAGGAGGGGAGAGAGCTTTAACAGGAGGGGAGAGAGCTTTAACAGGAGGGGAGAGAGCTTTACCAGGAGGGGAGAGAGCTTTAAAAGAAAGGGCGAGAGCTTTAACAGGAGGGGAGAGAGCTTTAACAGGAGGGGCGAGAGCTTTAAAAGAAAGGGCGAGAGCTTTAACAGGAGGGGAGAGAGCTTTAACAGGAGGGGAGAGAGCTTTAAAAGGAGGGGCGAGAGCTTTACCAGGAGGGGAGAGAGCTTTAACAGGAGGGGCGAGAGCTTTAAAAGAAAGGGCGAGAGCTTTAACAGGAGGGGAGAGAGCTTTTACAGGAGGGGCGAGAGCTTTAAAAGGAGGGGCGAGAGCTTTAACAGGAGGGGCGAGAGCTTTAACAGGAGGGGCGAGAGCTTTAACAGGAGGGGCGAGAGCTTTATAAGGAGGGGCGAGAGCTTTAACAGGAGGGGAGAGAGCTTTACCAGGAGGGGAGAGAGCTTTAACAGGAGGGGCGAGAGCTTTAAAAGGAGGGGCGAGAGCTTTATAAGGAGGGGCGAGAGCTTTAACAGGAGGGGAGAGAGCTTTACCAGGAGGGGAGAGAGCTTTAACAGGAGGGGCGAGAGCTTTAATAGGAGGGGCGAGAGCTTTAACAGGAGGGGCGAGAGCTTTAAAAGGAGGGGAGAGAGCTTTATAAGGAGGGCGAGAGCTTTAACAGGAGGGGAGAGAGCTTTACCAGGAGGGGAGAGAGCTTTAACAGGAGGGGCGGGAGCTTTATAAGGAGGGGCGAGAGCTTTTACAGGAGGGGAGAGAGCTTTAAAAGGAGGGGCGAGAGCTTTTACAGGAGAGGAGAGAGCTTTAAAAGGAGGGGCGAGAGCTTTAACAGGAGGGGCGAGAGCTTAAAAAGGAGGGGAGAGAGCTTTAACAGGAGGGGCGAGAGCTTTAAAAGGAGGGGCGAGAGCTTTAAAAGGAGGGGCGAGAGCTTTAAAAGGAGGGGAGAGAGCTTTAACAGGAGGGGCGAGAGCTTTAAAAGGAGGGGCGAGAGCTTTAAAAGGAGGGGCGAGAGCTTTATAAGTAGGGGTGAGAGCATTATAAGGAGGGGCGAGAGCTCTAACAGGAGGGGCGAGAGCTTTATAAGGAGGGGCGAGAGCTTTATAAGGAGGGGCGAGAGCTTTATAAGGAGGGGTGAGAGCTTTATAAGGAGGGGCGAGAGCTTTATAAGGAGGGGCGAGAGCTTCATAAGGAGGGGCGAGAGCTTTATAAGGAGGGGTGAGAGCTTTATAAGGAGGGGCGAGAGCTTTAACAGGAAGGGAGAGAGCTTTAAAAGGAGGGGCGAGAGCTTTATAAGGAGGGGCGAGAGCTTTAACAGGAAGGGAGAGAGCTTTAAAAGGAGGGGCGAGAGCTTTATAAGGAGGGGCGAGAGCTTTATAAGGAGGGGTGAGAGCTTTATAAGGAGGGGCGAGAGCTTTAACAGGAAGGGAGAGAGCTTTAAAAGGAGGGGCGAGAGCTTAAAAAGGAGGGGAGAGAGCTTTAAAAGGAGGGGCGAGAGCTAAAAAAGGAAGGGTGAGAGCTTTATAAGGAGGGGTGACAGCTTTATAAGGAGGGGTGAGAGCTTTATAAGGAGGGGTGAGAGCTTTATAAGGAGGGGTGACAGCTTTATAAGGAGGGGTGAGAGCTTTATAAGGAGGGGCGAGAGCTTTAGGAGGACATCCCGCTCCTGACAGGAGCATCTCATCCATCAGCTCACGTCTCCTCCTACAGGAGATGTGGAGAGAGAATGGTTCTAACATGAAACATCTCAACTAAAGGTCTGTGTTTTTACCCAGTAGGGGGCGTGGCTCTAAGGACAGGGAGCTGACCTTTGACCTCCAGGTCAAACTGAAGAGGTGCTGATGGTGAGGCTGATCCAGACTGCTGGGTTTACATACGTTGAGCTTTTCTCCCTCTTCTTCATGGGCATCGGAGGAAACGATGATGATGTTTCATCCTGCTCTGAATCCATTCCTCCCATCCTTCGTCTCCTTCGGTTCCAGTCTCTGCTGCCACATCTCAGCTCCGCTGACATCATCCCAGTGATGAAATGTAGCATCTCAATCCTCCCTCTCTGCGGTGTCTGATTCCGTCTGATGGTTCTCTTCATTAGATCCTCATCTATCATATTCCTCTTCACTCTTACTGTGATTTATCATCTGATGAGCAGGTGTTACAGGAGCAGAACCAGGTTAGGATGAGGAGGAGTCATCAGAGCATCCTCATGTCTGTGGTCTTCTTTAAATGTTAATACATAACAGTTCTATGTTTGAAAGAAGGGTGACACTGTTTATGTCACACAAATCCAACAAGATGACATCATTATCAATAACCCATCACATGATGCTGGTTCTGATGGGTCTCAGACCAGAACAGACTCCATTAAAAGCTGGTACAGATCAGGATCTTTTCTTTGAGGCGTTTTTCAACGTTTTCTTTTATTTCTCAGAGAATATTGATGTAAAAATAATCAGGCCTATTTGTTTTATGAGTTTGGTGTGAATCCAGATTAAAATGTTGTTACTAATCCAGTGACCTTAAATTCTGGTTCCAGGGGTGAGTTTGATTTTTGGTAAAACTTGATTGAATGAAAGGAAACTATTTGGGTTTGAATTGGGTGGAAATTCATTTTATTTTCATATACATATGAATTCATATGTAAAATATGTACAGATATAAATATTTTACTCTATTTTACTGTTGGTGATGAAATAAAATCTCTAATTCAAGTTTTTATTTCAGGATGCTTGATGTTTTTTCTCTTTATTTCATTTCATCCTGTTATTTTGGCTCAGAAACATTTGATGTATTCTTACATTCTGCTGAGTTTCATCCTTGATCAACTGTAAAAAATAGTTATCAGTAATAATAACCAGGAATACAAAGATTAGGTCTAAAATAATCCTAACGATCCTTCATGTTGGGGCTCGGTGTGTTTTAAAGAATAGAACAGGCACACAGAAGATGGATGACACCCGCCGGCCTCACTATCAGCTCTCTTATTATCAAGGGGTCCTGAATGAATGTTTTCAGCAATTATTCTGTCCCAGATTGTAGATTGTTTATCTGATTGCCAGACAGATTCATTACCTTCTCTACAACGGCCACAGGAAGGCAGGAAATACAGGTCAGCGCTGTGATTAAATTCTCAATCCTAAGTGGGTCAAATGTGATCCACAGTCACAGATATGAAGCCCAGAAAATAAATCAACCTAATGCTGGAAACAAACAGGAGGAGCACGTCTGGATGGTTCCTCTCATAATCATCACTTTTATGTTTGGTGCAGTGATAATTACTCGCAGCAGTCGGCTGTCAGCTCTGATAAACTGAAGGACTGTGAAACCTGTGGAGCTCTTCTCCTCTTCTGGGTGGAGGTCAGGGAACCAGGAGGCTCAAAGAGCAGCACAGCAGGTTTATACAGGGGCCTTAGCAGAGCTACACGCAGCTTAGTTACTTTATTTCTCTGTAGCGTCACTCCGCTAGCTCTTTTCATGATAAAGTAGCACTAACTTCCAAACAGCTACGTTCCTCCAATCTGAAGCTGAAACAGGGCGGAGCTTTGAGATAAAATGACCCAGTATCAGTAAAAGACGTCGCTGTGCAGCTAGAAACAGGCTCCCTCATGTGGCTGAATATAAATCTAGAATCCTACTAAAATAGAATCATAACTATTTTATTTGGTGACCCACCTGTGGGTCGCGACCCAGACTTTGGGAACCACTGGGTTAAGATGTTGATGATGTCATTATAAAGAAATATGGGTGTCCTTTATTGGGCTGTTTTGCTAATCTGTCCAATGATGTCACTGTAAACTGATGACATCACTGCATTGAACCACTGTCTCCATGTCGACAGCTGTTGGATGTTTTACTACCAGCTGGGCTTTTAGCTCCGCCTCCTACGTTACATCATGTAGAAGGTGGGTCAGCTGATGTAGAATCGTACCGTTAAATCTCCACTGCTGCCGGGGCTCAGAGCAGATATAAACTGTTCTACAGTAAAGACATCATCACTCAGACTCTTTTCTGATTGGCTCAGATCTACAGGCTCAATCAGCACACATTTCATTGACTCAGTGACATCATTAACTAACCTGTGATGATGTCACAGATGGCCACAGTTTACCATCTCTTCTTCAACTGTCCTTCTCTCTTAGGTGAAATAAAGTAAATCACAATCTGGGTTTTTATTGTAAAATAGTAATATGGAATAAATGAACAGGAAGGAACAGTTCTTATTGGCTGATGGGACTTCCAGGTGTTTCGCCTCCACCCATGCTGGAACACCGTTTAGTGATCCAGAAACAGGAGCTCAGAGGAGGCGCAGAGACAGGAGTTCAATGAAATCACACTGAAGGTTATTTCATGAATATTCAGGGAGTGTCTGTTGAGTGAATGCAGTGCCTTGCTTAAGGACAACGGCAGACATGCTCCTTATATCAGGGTCTTAACTTTATCTAAAGTGAAAGAAAACCAAAGAAAGCTAAATGGTTATATGAGCCAGAGACGATGGGTTCCTCCATCACATGTGTGGCACAAATCTAATAGAGTTGCTCCCTGAGGAGGCTGAGTGCAGGGAGGAGGAAGAGGAGGAAGAGGAGGAAGAGGAGGAGAGGAGGATGCTCCTGACCATTCCCCTCTGGATTGAAATAAGCCGCCGTCTTGAACTGAAGAGGAGCAGCGAACGAAGCCAGGAGGACACTGTCTGTCAACACTCACAGCTGAGATCAGCTGCTTCACAAGCTGAAGAGGAGGCGATGAGTTCAAGTCTCATTCAGACGTTCATGGACTGATGGACACTTGGCCAGCGTTTAATTGGTTTGATGGATTCAGCTGCACTGGTGAGGAAGGAGGCTTCAGCAGCTGCCTGTCAATCAATACGTATGTACGACATTTATAGTGATTATATATGTTATATAAACAGGTCTTATATTACTTAGTAGTTCACTGATAGTGAACTAATATGACTAATATGAACTAAAGTGACTACAGGCCCATACTGTCCTTTACTGCTACAGTCAGTTATTTAGAGTAAAATACATGTTTTATCATTTTACGCTTCTTGTTCTTCTTCTACCTTATTAGAGAGAAGCTACACAGAATTTCATTGTACTTGCGTATAATGACAATAAAGATGTTTAAATATGGCTGTTTAGGTTTTCTGATTGTTGGTTTTTGACATTTTCTAATGATAAATCGTGAAAATGATCTGGAAATAAATAGAAAATACAAATGTGTGAGTTTCAGCCTTACATGAATGTCAGATTTCTTTCAATAGGCTCATGGTGCTGTGAAGAAATAAATACATTTACTATAGAGTAAGGACTGAATGTTGCCGCTATATCTTTTTAAAATAAGTAAATACAAACGAGGCCTGCAGAGCCACGGTGATGCTCTGACGGCTCTTTTTGGCCATGTTGACACTGTAAAGAAAATTGAATGTTCCGTCTGCTGCATGAGAGGAAGGCAGAGATACAGAGGAGAGAAACACGGAGACAGAACAACAGTGTTGAGCTGAGTCTGTATCACAGAGCTGCCGTCAGCCTCCTGCGCTCCACTCCATCTAAATAAAATGACAATACAAGTGTTCTCTGGAGTCCCATCGCTTCTCTCTACAGCCATAAACAGTCTGTGGCTTCAGTCACGACTCTCTGCATCCGAACCAACACACTGCTGCGAACTGCTGAACGTAACACCAGTATTTTACTGAACTCATATCCACTAATGGAGGGTCATAAACTAAAAGTTGCAACGTTCTTGAGTTTTATAATAGCAGGTGAATTAACAGAAACATTTAAACCAGAACATGAGAATCATGACGTTCATGATGTAGACGGATCAGTCAACACAGTGTGACATGGACACACAGAACCTCCTTCCTACTGGTTGTTTAAGGTTTTTCCCCTCGAGTCAGTAAAACCTGCTAAAACTGCTCAAGTAGTTTGAGATGCAGAAAATGTCCTTTAAAAGAAATCAAATGATCTGCAGCTCATTTAAAGTGTTTCCAAATCTCTTTTGGTAGTTAAACAGTCCATAATGGTTTTATTTATTAATTATTCATAGGTGTGTTTTAAACCAATCAGAGTTCATCTCCCATTCCATTTAAAGCCAGGTGTGTCTCACCTAAAGCATGACTATTTAACCAGAGTCTCTGGTCTTCTCTGAGGGATGTTAATGAATGTTCTGTGTTCTTCTACACATCCTAAAGGTCCCACACAGTCCAGGTTCACACAGTGAAACGGTCCAGGTTCACACAGTGAAACGGTCCAGGTTCACACAGTGAAACGGTCCAGGTTCACACAGTGAAACGGTCCAGGTTCACACAGTGAAACGGTCCAGGTTCACACAGTGAAACGCCATCTTCATCTTAGACCTAAGACAGAGCTCAGAACCAGGACGTTTCCCACCAAGGATTTTAATACTTGTCATACTAATCCAGTCATTCAGTGAGGCCTCCTGTATCGCCCAAATCAACCTGCATCCATTCATTTCTCATCTATTGTTCCTTTAATTAGTCACCTATCAGCTGTTTAACTCATATGCACAGTTGCCTCATGCTGAAATGATTCCAGGACAGCAGCAGTGAAAATGAGACTGAGCAGCTGACGGTGTTTCATTCCTTTTTCACAGTCTGGAGAGAAAAGGGCTTCACCTGCTCTATTGCCTCTTAAATAGTCTTTATGAACAAATAAATGTGTTACATGTGGCCTATAAAACCCTTAACAGTGGTGAGGTATGAGCGCACAAACACGGGCCGATTACTCATCGCACACACAAACACCTCAAAGAATAATGTTCTCATTTGCCTGGCGTGACACAGAAAATAGAAATGGTGGCGGAGCTGCTGCTCTCACTATAACCCTTATGATCACATGCAAATTAAAAACAAACCTATTTATATTTGGCTGCTGGGACTCGGCTCTGCTTCTCTTCCCTCAGGCGCGATGAGGAAGAGGAGTGAAGTTCTTTTTATTAGACGCACTTATTAGAATATTCATATCAAACTCTCCAGTTATTGATATTCATTCACAGACTCTCTGGTTACAAACTCTAAATGTCACGGTGAAATTTAAAACAGCCTGAAAGGCATGTTCATTATTTTCTTATTGAAGTGTTGTGCTTCGTTGGTTTGGAGATTGCTGCTGACGGCCGTCGAGCTGCTGGTGTTTGTTGGAACTCATCTCTGATGTTTAATTAAAGTTATTAGGAGCCACAGGTGAGTCAGTTCATTAGCAGCCAGTTCAGAGGAATGATGATGATGATGAAGATGGATCCCACCGCTGCCTCCATTATTTATTTATTCCTCGATGGGGGGTGAAGGTGAAGGAGGTGATCGTCCATCAATATTTAAATCCAGACGAAGATACTGAACAAACTAATGAGACTGCTCCAGTCTGTGGTTCCACAAAGCGAGCCGCCGTTAAGCAAGTAGAAGAGTTTTACCTCAGCGTCCAGCAGCGCTTTGTAAACAACAAAACAACAACAACAATCAGCCTCCCTGTTTCAGGGCGTCTGATCTCGTCCTCTACTCAGAGGGTCCGGAGCTCCAGGACTTCTCACCGTCTCCATATTTTTGGTTGACTTTCTTCGTCTTTGAGTTAGCGGCTAACTGCTATTAGCTTGGTTGCACAGATAACACATCATCAAAAAGTCACACCATCCTACCGACGGTCGATCAGTCGGCTCAGAGGTGGACCAACAATGACCCTGAGTCTACTTTTGTCCCTATGTGATGATCCTGATCCCCACTAAATCATATTATAACTATTAGCTGACTAAATATTTATTTTTAATATCATCTAATAGATTCTTTTATTCACTAAAACGTTAGCTCACGTTAGCTAGCTACAGACTTGAGAATAGGAAATCACTGTGATGCTCAAAGCGGACCAGCAGCTAGCATCACAGTTTAACGCGGAATGTTTAATTGTTACTCAGTGCATGAGTTGAACCAATCAACACACCTTAAATGCAACATGTGACCACTCCCTTTGTCTTTATTGGCTCTCTACTATGACCTCTCATAGCTCTTAGAAACATGAAGACTGAAGTGAACTTTAACCACAGTATTCTGTTTCCCCT
>CM075185.1:2041768-2099268 GCA_037577475.1 Chaunax sp. Z400
ATTGGTTTGGTCTGAAATGTTAATAATAACCTGATGTCTTAGAAAAGACTCAAATGTCAACACTTTTATTAAACTAGACTAAAATACGGACATGTTCAGACTTTCAATGACTAAAACTTGCGTGTTGATTTAGTCACAGTTACTGTTTAATGACGTTGGTGTCGTCTCATCATCGTCTCATCTTCATCTCGTCATCATCATCGTTGTCATTTCGTCATCGTCTCTCGTCATCGTTTCGTTGTCGTCTCGTCACCGTCTCTCGTCATCGTCTCTCGTCGTCGTCTCTCATCGTCGTCTCGTCATCGTCTCTCGTCATCGTCTCGTCACTTGCCGTCTCGTCTCTCGTCATCGTTTTGTTGTCGTCTCGTCATCGTCACCATCTCGTCACTTGCCGTCTCGTCTCTCGTCATCGTCTCTCGTCATCGTCTCGTCATCGTCTCTCGTCATCGTCTCGTCATCGTCTCTCGTCATCGTCTCGTCATCGTCTCTCGTCATCGTCTCTCGTCATCGTCTCGTCATCGTCTCGTCATCGTCTCTCGTCATCGTCTCTCATCATCGTCTCTCGTCATCGTCTCGTCATCGTCTCTCGTCATCGTCTCGTCATCGTCTCTCGTCATCGTCTCTCGTCATCGTCTCTCGTCATCATCTTGTTTCTGATATGGAAAAAAAGGTAATTTTTACTGAAATGATCACGACTTCGGAGGAAGCTCGTGTCTCATTCCTTCCTTCTACCCAGAGCTCAGGACCAGAGGGCTGGAACACAGATCGACTCGGCTCCTTCTTTACCACATCACACCAGTACAACATCATTACTGCTGATGCAGCACCAAACCACCTGTTCATCTCACGCTCCATTCTCCCCTGGCTGATGAACTAGACCCTGAGATACTTAGACTCCTTCTTGAGGCAGAAATCACTGATTTCCACTGAGACAATAAAACAGTAGGAACTAAATCATGACTAGTACAGTTAAAACAAGGACAAGCTGCTTTGTGTCCTTCACAAAGAGTCACTGTGTCTGTCCTCCAATCAGAGCCGCCTGATTGACTCTGCAGATGTGAAGGTCAAGGTTCCTGGGTAGTTCCTTTTACGTCATCCTTTGATAAGGCTTCAGGTGAGCTCCTCCCCAGGCTGCCCGTCGATAATTAGTTAGTCATCCACTACATGAGGATTGTGCATGCTCAAATAGATCTCCTTCATGCAAAGCTACATGTTCATCTCAAATCAGCAGCACTGATGGGAGCAGGAAGTCTCCCTATTTGCTTAATGTGAGCACAAGATCCATGAACTCAGCAGCGAACCAGTCTGCATCCACAAGTCCTCCACCAGGCGGTCTGGTTCACCTCCTGCCAACGTTTCAAGTCCCTTCTCTTCTTCCTCCTTCCTTCTTCCTCCTGAACCTTGTCCTGTTTGTCGGGTTGATTCTGTATCTGTTTGTCTTTCTGATCTCCTGACTTTGGAATAAACCTTACGGGATCTTTTACTCTGGGTTTGAGTCTGTGCCACAAACCAACAACACTCATATGTCTGTTAATGAATCTGTTCCCACAGAAAAACAAGACAAACAGCTGCAGCATCAGTTTAAAGGTGGAGTCTGACAGGCAGACAAATACATGATGTCATAAACAGATGTGGTCCTAAAGATGGAAAAAGAAGGTCTGCTGGATGAAAGCAGAAAAGTCTAATTAGCTATAAGTGGAGAGATTCTACCCACAATGCCCTGCTTCCTTCAATAAATCACATGAGCATCTCCTCCATCTTGTTTAGACTGGTTCAAGTTTCACTTTGGTAATTTTGATTTTCAATTCTGTTGGGAAATTAATCAAGAAGAGAAGCTGCTGAATAGATTTTTCTTCATCGAAGGAAGAGGAGGAGGATGACTTCAGGCTGCTTTCATAACTCAGATACAATAACGATTACACACAAGTAGACGAAGATAAATCCTCATCTTCACCAAACAGTGGTGAGGCTCATCTTTCAGCTGAAGAAACACTGACTGTAGATGCTGAACACATGAACACAATTTTATGATGACAATAAATGATTCATACAAACCTCTTTTATAGTTAGGAGACACTGATGTTCATGTGAGCATTGATCTCCATGGTTAAAATCACATCCTGTAACGGTTTGTGATCATTTGTTCAAACAGGAAGAAGAAGAGAGTCACTGAAAAAAAACATGTTGCTTTAGCCAGTTTCAGCTACAATCTGATCTCAGGTCAGTCTGGATCATTATTATCACAGTAGTGAATGTTCTCTACCATTGTGGGACAATTGGTGTAAAAACTGGATGTGTTTAATGACTTCAGACCCCGCGGAGGACGTCCTTACCTCTGCTTACACCTCGGCTTCATCACAGCCTCCTCTACATCACCTCTTTTTTTCTGGTTGCATGCATGGAAGCATGTTGACGGACTGACCTCTTCAGAGTCTTTAGATGAAGACGTTTCCTTCCACCCCGATCATTAGAATATGTAAAGACTTCCATAGTACTGTATGCTTATTCAGTATCATTTACTCTGTAAATATTACATCAGATCATCTTCATCCACCGACACCTCATATATAACCTGATTTGCTTCGTGATCCATTCGTAGCCCTGCTCCTGATAAATCACTACAATCACCTGCATTTTCCATAAGACAAAAATAAAATCCAATTCCATCATTCAGGAGCCACAGATTTGTCTTGTGTAACTCCAGGCAGCGACTTTATAAGAGTGCGTTTACTTCTCTCTCTCTCTTATTCAATCAAAGCAGCGTTTTTATTGCTGGTGTGGAGTCACCTGATTGCAATAACCGGGCTGATAAATGGGGGCGGGCTGCTCCTGCAGCAGGTGTGCTTTATGCACTAAGATAATCTGTTTTCATAAAAAGAGCAGACAGGTCTCCACATCAAGAGTTGCTTTGTGTTAAAATGACTTGATAAAATATGTAGATTGTTTCAGTGAGTTAAGGATCAGAGGGAAACAACAGCTCCTCCATTACCGCCCTGATTCACGGCTCCCCCGATGTGCTCGCCTGCAACGAAACAATATTTCACAGCTACTGATACGGCTAAAATATAACCGACCTGCTGCTGTGAATCTAGCTGAACTCTAGACTAAAGCAAAAATGCATTACTCTCTGACCTTGTTTGTATTGCCAGATGAAAAGCCATTTCATCTCAATGAATCTGTAGATGAAAAATGGAGGTTGTTGTGGAAATGGAAAAATAAAGATCTTTTAAAAAGACATTGTTCTCTCGGGGCATAAAGTGAAGATTGCTTTTTTAGAGGGGGAGGTGAAGGGGGAGGGGGAGGGGAGACTCTCTGCTGGACAGTCGGACGTTTGTTCTTGGTACAGACTGAAGGACCAGTTATAGCATTTAGCAAGCAGCTACACAAACCTGTATAGTGTATACATGTGTGTGTGTTTATACAGTACCAGTCAATAGTTTGGACCTTCCCATCCACTTGAATGGGAAACTGTGACCAAATGTTTGACTGGTACTGTATATATATATACGTGTAAAGGAACCTCTACTGGTGTGGGTAGAAACGAAATGTTCCTTCTTTATGCTAAAGGTCACATGACACAGTCGACATTTTCACGACCAACACACACATTGTTTAATGCATTTGCACATTTGTGCGTCCATGTTAGTGTTGGTGTAAAAATGAGGTGTGGTCAGCAGCCACCTGAACCAATGATTGTCTCTGATTTTAGAGACTCCTCCCTCATGAACATTTGACGTCACCTCTAGTGGAGCCTCGTGATTTATCAGGAGGACGTCTGTTCTAATCCAAACTGTTTCACTGTGTGAACCTGGACCGTTGGGACAGAGGATTGGGAGACGGTAGAGACAGAGGGTCCACCAGGACCACATACCTGTCCCTCAGTGAAGACCAGTGATGCTGGTTAAACGCTCCAGGTGAGACACACCTGACTTTAAAGGGATGGGAGATGAGCTCTGATTTGTTGGATTCATGTTACATTTATGAATAATGGAGACTATAGAACCACTTTGCAGCCAGATTAGATGCCAATCAGCAGCGTTGGACCCGTCCTGAATGACGTTACACCAGTGTTTACATCAGACTCTCTCCTGTGTGGCTCTAAACATGTGATCTGACATGAAGTTCTTCAGCCTGTTGTTGCACAGATGTACTAAAGTCACTCCGAACAAACTACCTTCAAAATGAGCGTACAGTAATCTGGTACCTAAAATAGAACCGTATGATGGGTGAGCCCAGCTTTGATCTGCAGTGACTGTAACTCCGCCCCCGTCATGTTAACCCAGATGGACCTCAGTGAATCCCCAGACGGCTCCAATCATTCCATCCAAAAATGATTTCAACCTTGTAGGAACGATCTCTAAATTATTAAAGCATGCCAAGAGTTTAGCACTGCAAACGCAATTATTATTTAACAGTGTATAAATGTTGTGGAGCTTCATGACATATTTAAAGGCAGTGAATTATTAAGTTCTCACCTTCACAGTTTGTCCAGCTTCAGGGCCGTCCTGGTGGGAACAGGAAGAGGTAATTAGAAAAGAGTTGGGGATTCAGAAATATTTACATCAATAATTCAGACAGATCATAATTTCAGATGAGCCACAGTCCTGTCCTCCAGTAATAATAAAAAGATTTTCCTCTCCTCCTTTGTCCTGCCATTTATTTCCAATTCATGTTCCATTTTCTTCAAGAGGAGAAACGAGAAATTCTGTTTATACTTAAATAAACATAATAGAATTAAACTTCACAGCTGTGACCACAAATACAGGGGAATGTAAAAAACACATCTTTTGTTTCTACATCTAATATCAGTTCTGTCGTTATGGCGACAACGAACCAACACATGTCTTTATGTAGACGAGGCCTGTGATGCTGCTTGGTTTGTATTATTCCTCTCAAGTGTTTTTACCTTCTTTGTTCATGTAAAATGTCTCCAAAGGGAGTTTTTGGTCCAAATGGTTCTGGGGACTCTGAGGAACCATCAATGGGGAGTTCCTATGAGAACTCAAAACCTTCAACCGTCTCCAGGAACGAACAATGAATTATCTGCAACAATTTGACATTTGTTTATGTTTTGTTCCATTTTTAAGGCCACCAGAACGAGCTGTTGATTACATGGCTATCATTTCACACTCGATAAAAATATAAGAGGTTCTCAGAAGAAAGTTCTAGAAGAGCTGTCAGAGCTAGAAAAGGTTCTGCTGGTCTGAAAATGTCTTTATATGTCAGTTTGGCTGATTTCACGTTCGTTAGCCGGTAGCATGAATTAGCCTCGTTAGAATCATTACATTATCTCCTCAAAAATATTTCCAATTTTAATTTAAATTTAAAACTCACTTAAATATATTATGTATCAAAATAAAATCATATTCATTTTTAAAAGGGCATATGTTGTTTTGTTATCTTTCCTTTGGTGAGTTTATGTTTTTTTGTGAACGTAAAATGTCTCCAAAGTCAATAGCTAATGAATTTATTTGGTGTTTTCAGCATGAACTGTTCTGGAGAACTAAAAACCTTCAGCAGCCTTTTTCTCCTGTTTGTATTTGAATAAAAACGCTGAAGTGATGAAAATAATGTGACATTGTCTGTTTGTTCGTTCTTTAATGCTACTGTTACAACCTGATGCTAACACGGCTAACGTTTCAAACAGAGGCGAACCTACTGGAGAAAACCTGCTCTGGGGCAGGAGCTAAAGACCTTCCTCCATGGTTCCTCGTGGTGTGGGTCCATTATAAAATGGAAGGACCTTCAGTTCTCCATCTCTTTATATGAAGGATTGTTATTTTAAATATGGAGGCACCATACTGGGGGAACTGTTGGGTCTCTTCAGAATAAAGTCTACGGTCTAGACCTGTTCTTCTGGAACGTGTCATGTGATCACTTCTGATGTTTTTGGAACCATATAAATTGATTTTACCCACCTGAGGATGTCTCCACCCAGTGAATCATAAATGACATAAATGTCCCCATAATGACTGGAAAACTCCTGAACTGTGTTTGTTTTGAACTTTTATTCTGTTTCACAAACTCAAGGATGAGTGAATCTGAACACAGATTGTATTATAAATGAAGGCCAGTGACTCAAGGATGGATCAATACAGGCTGTCAGTGACTCCACTTGGAAATAATGAATAGATGGATTCTGACATGTAAACCAATGTTTTCAGGTTGATCTGCATGAAGGTGGATGATGTCAGAGAACTAGATTCACTCTCTGGATGTTAGTGGTCTTTATTTCTCCATCCTGCCCTGAAGCACAAATAAATATCTGATAAGGACGACGGGATTGGTCGGCTTTAAAGAACTGGATTATACTGAGACAAACGTGGATCAGACTGAATGTTAACACTGGGTGTTGTTCTGAAGGACAGACAGATTATAATCTGAGTTACTACATGGATTAGCTGTGCTGCTTCAGTCAGTGGCCTGGATGTAATTTACCAACTTTCTTCACAAGGTAGGAGGATTAAAAGAGTCGAGGTCAGAGAGGAGAAGATGACTGATGGTACATGAGGAGAACTCAAAGCTTACTTTTTATTCACAATCACTGCTTCTGCAGCATCAGGACCAATGTGGGCGTTTTATTGGACCGTTAAGGAGACCTATGGTCATGAGCTCTGGGTCTACCAGTGGGTCTAGTTCCAACCCTCACCCATGGTCATGAGTTCTGGATCTACCAGTGGATCTAGTTCTAACCCTCACCCATGGTCATGAGCTCTGGATCTGCTAGGTTTGAACCCTTGTCTTCTAGTTCCTGTAAGCCTTGTGTCTCTCATTCTAAGTGTCACCTGCTGAGCCTCCAGAGGCTCCATCTGGGTCCACCACCTCCTCATGTTCTTGAACACCAGAGAGACCTGCAGCTCCAATGTGTTCCTCTTTCAGCTCTGGGACGTCTAAGGAGAACACAATCGTCCACTGAGCTAACTGGCTAACTCAGAGTTCCTGCTAACCCTCCTCACCTACACCCGACCCTGGTTCAGTCTGCCAGCATGAAACGGGTTTAAGGTCCAGACAAACCAGAACTCTGAGATACAACGGTCTTGGTTTTGGGTTTAGTTACTTCCTGTTTTATTGAGGTTTATTGTGTTGTTTTTTCTTTACACTTCCTGTCTCCTTCCCGTCTTTTTAAATGGATTTGTTTCCCCCGTCTTCCCTCACCTTTGCCAGTCTTATGTCGTACTTTGTGGGTCAAACCTTTCTGATGTGCCTTTGGTGTTTTTGGAGATTGCTGACTGTTTGGGTTTCTATTTTTGCTGACTCACCATTTGTGTTGGCTGGACTTTCAGTCATTAAATCCCTTTGTTGTACCTGATCTGGTCTTTTCTTCTACACATTCATGACATTTATCTTCTTCTCAGTCACATGAAATCTAATGAATTAATTTTCTTATGTAACGTTTATGGAACCAGGAAGCCCCTGGAAATTAAAGCTCTTTTCGAGGCAGACCTGGGAATGTGTGACTCATCATCACAGAAGAGTAGAATCTGATGACCTCATCTGTTTTCTTCTGCAGTGGTGAGGTAAAGACAGAGCGATGGTGTCACCAGACATCCTGCAGTGAGGTTGATTTGTGTGATATTATTACATGTCACCAGAGAGGAAGTTGCTCCTCCTGCAGAGAGTTCTCCTTTTAATGTGTTGACTGTGACCTGGGAGCTGTCACAGCTGATCTCCTATCATCACTGCTCATCACCTCCCAGTCAAAGAAAATAACATCCAGGTAAAAATGACTCTCTGCTGCTCGCCTCTTTTTCTCCTCTCTCCTAACCTGTGAAACAATTTTCTCTGACAGGGCAGCGCAGCGAGCTAGGTGCTATTTTGATATTAGCATATATATCACCAGTTATGCAGAATAGGCCATTCAGTCTGAGACGAGAGCCTGTCTGGGTGTCAGAGTCTGCTCCGTATTTAGCTTCCATCATATGTCAGCTCCACACTGAAACAGCAACAGGCCTCATTCTGCAGCTTCTAAGAATCTGATTTTAAAATACCATCAGACTATTTCAACAAGTTTCAAATCCTATTACCCTGTAAATATTCTCCTTCTTTAGATGTGAAAAGTATTTATTCACACAGTATGACACATCATCTGGTTCCATCTCCTCATTTCAACCATATTTACACCCAAAAGTTCAAAATGAAGGAGTTTAAACAGACAATCAAATGTAATTAATGGGAAAAGTGGAGAAACTGAACTTTGAGATGAACCTTTATCCACATCTAAAGACTGTTGTGGAGTAAAGGAGCTCAGGCCAGGAAGCACAGGAACATTTCTACTGTTTGGTCGGATATATCGCCATATTTAAAGAAACAAAGAAAGAGAAAAATCTACTCGTCTCCATCCTGATAGAAAGTCAGGTGGAGTTTCTTCATCCACCAATCATTTCTGGAGCTTCACAGTAAAACAGTGTAGCATCATTCTGCTAAAAACACCTGAAGAAGATGGAGATTAGCTTAAACAACAAACATTAAAGGATGTTTTCTATCTCTAGCGGTACATCTTCTTACATCCACCTTCAGCAGACGCGTTAAGATCTCATCTTAAAAAGGGTGTCAATAAAGTTTTTCAGGTCAGATTTGGAGACTGAGGACTTTCCGTTCATAAGGAGGTCAGTAGATTTTCATGTTGGCTGAACTGATCTTTTAATTGTAAGACATTTAGATTGTAGAATAAAGCTGTTTAGTGTTGAACCAGCAGCTGTTTCTGCTGAGTGTTTTTACCTGGATAGCGATGGTGAGCGACGTGGCTCTGAAGTGTTTCTCCACCAGGTCGGCGACTCTCTGGGTGGTGCTGAATAAATCTGACACCTCATCAGGACGAAGGTCCCGGAAACGCTCCACCGGTCTGAGAGGACACACCAACACATCTGAAGGACGTGTGTTAAGGAAATGTGAGCTGAACACACACTCAGGTATTTGTAACAGGAGACAGGAGAGTCAGAGTTTACTCCTCATTTACTCCTCTAACCTCCTCCAGGGTCTCTGCTTCACCTCATCAGGTGTCATCAGCTGACAGGTGATAAGGTGTATGGAGGAGAAACAGCTGATTACATCTCAGCCAGTAAAACATATATTCCTATGAATCTTTGATGCAAACATTTTTAAATAGGTGTGAAAAAGCAGTTTGTCTCACAGAGTCAGAGTCTGACAGCGTTTAAAGAAAAACCATCCATTTCATTCCAGTCAGAGGTCAGAGGTCAGACTGTGAGGAAAGCTCTCATCCCATGTCAGAGAAGTAATCCAGCTCAGTGACAGAAGTACGACACAGTTTGATGAGCGCTGCTGCAGCCGGGAGCAGACGTCCAAACGGGTCGCTTCCTTCACGGGTCGCTGGATCAATAATGGAGGTTTTCCTCCTCCGGAGGAAAAGGACGAAAACATCAATGATCAGGGGAACAGAACACGGAAAAAATACTTCACATCCTTTTAAATTCAAGAAACTGGACATTATGACTGTATGATGCACAAATCTGCAGAAGGTGTCTGAATAATAACATAATTTAACCAGCTTCCAATACAATTCAATTTTAACACAGCATTTTTCTGAATTTTAGTGCATCATAACTCAAAAAATTCTCATTATAAAGAGACACGTGTGAGATTCAGATTTCTTTTAATGGTCATTCTTATGTATTACATAAAAATGTACAAATGCATAAAAACACCAGGCAAAATAAAAGACATTTCAGTGCAACATATATAATAATAATAAATAGTATAATAAATAGTCCTAAATAAATAGTATAATAAAGTCATAAATAAATAGTAAAGGCAGTAAAGTGTGATTGTTATCATCCATCAATGCCGTCATCATTTTAACGACCAGCAGCCACATCTTGTTGAATGTACTTGTTCACCATCATGTGTGCACACTGATGATGTAATGGGGTGTGACATCATCCACATTTTAAACAGACCAACAGACTAACAGACCAACAGACTAACAGACCAACAGACTAACAGACCAACAGACCAACAGACTAACAGACCAACAGACCAACAGACTAACAGACCAACAGACTAACAGACCAACTGACCAACAGATCAACAGACTAACAGACCAACAGACCAACAGACTAACAGACCAACAGACTAACAGACTAACAGACCAACAGACTAACAGACGTACAGACCAACTGACCAACAGACCAACTGACCAACAGACCAACAGACCAACTGACTAACAGACCAACAGACCAACTGACTAACAGACCAACTGACTAACAGACCAACAGACTAACAGACCAACAGACCAACTGACTAACAGACTAACAGACCAACAGACCAACAGACTAACAGACCAACAGACTAACAGACCAAAAGACCAACTGACTAACAGACCAACAGACCAACTGACTAACAGACCAAAAGACCAACTGACTAACAGACCAAAAGACCAACTGACTAACAGACCAACTGACTAACAGACCAACAGACTAACAGACCAACTGACTAACAGACCAACAGACCAACAGACCAACAGACTAACAGACCAACAGACCAACTGACTAACAGACCAACAGACCAACTGACTAACAGACCAACAGACCAACAGACTAACAGACCAACTGACTAACAGACCAACAGACCAACTGACTAACAGACCAACAGACTAACAGACCAACAGACCAACTGACTAACAGACCAACAGACTAACAGACCAACAGACTAACAGACCAACAGACTAACAGACCAACTGACTAACAGACCAACAGACCAACTGACTAACAGACCAACAGACCAACTGACCAACAGACCAACAGACTAACAGACCAACTGACTAACAGACCAACAGACCAACTGACTAACAGACCAACAGACCAACTGACCAACAGACCAACAGACCAACTGACTAACAGACCAACAGACCAACAGATTAACAGACCAACAGATTAACAGACCAACAGACCAACTGACTAACAGACCAACAGACTAACAGACTAACAGACCAACTGACTAACAGACCAACAGACTAACAGACCAACAGACCAACAGACTAACAGACCAACAGACCAACAGACCAACAGACTAACAGACCAACTGACTAACAGACTAACAGACCAACAGACTAACAGACCAACAGACCAACAAACTAACAGACCAACAGACCAACAGACTAACAGACTAACAGACTAACAGACCAACAGACTAACAGACCAACAGACTAACAGACCAACAGACTAACAGACCAACAGACTAACAGACCAACAGACCAACTGACTAACAGACCAACAGACTAACAGACCAACAGACCAACAGACCAACAGACTAACAGACCAACAGACCAACAGACCAACAGACTAACAGACTAACAGACCAACTGACTAACAGACCAACAGACTAACAGACCAACAGACCAACAGACGGCGGTGAAAACAACCTCCCTGTCTGATGTAACAATCATGACTTAGATATGATGATGATCACTAAAGTCCATGTAAAGGAGACGCTGGTTTGAAATGGATAAATATTCTCCCTTTAAAGAACATTTTAAAAGATCTATAATAAAATATAAAAGTTATGTCTGAGAAATTCAGCCGTCTGTGAATCAATAATTTGTTTTAAACACTGATATCCTTCAGTTGAAAAACACGGAGACTTTTAGAGAAACCATCAAACCGGCAGCGATGAAACAGAGACGGAGCCGATGGAGTCGTCTCCTCATGAAACAGCGTCCTGTTGTGAGAAGATCATTACATCTTAGCATTTCATGCCACAGTGGCCTCGTCTGGGAGCGATTCATCTGAGGAGCCACAAACAGAGAACAAATGATCTGCTCTCCTCTTGGTGTGTGAGAAACACTCTGGAGTGGAATCAGACGTCACATGAGCCGATATCTCTCTCCTCTGAGCCGCCGTGGTGGAGCTCGCCCACGAGAAAGATGAGGCGGGCCGAGGCAGGAGAGCGAGGAGACGGAGCTCGTTTACTTTGTGCTGCTCGCTGGATAAAAAATGTTCCTACACAGATGCATTAACCTCAACCAGTTATCCACCACAGTGTGACCTGTGTGTTCAGTGTAGGGGAGGGAGGGCCTAAAGCCTCCAACCACAAACATACACACCTGATTTAATCATATAAAGCTGGTAAACGGAGAAAAATCTGGGCAGAAGGGGAACACAGGCTGTAATTAGTCTCTTAATTATTCAAAGGTGGGTTTTAATATGAGTTAAACCAATCAGAATTCACCTCCCATTCCATTTAAAAGCCAGGTGTGTCTACCCCTACTGCTTCTCTATAAACTACTGAAGAACCCAACATCTGATCAGGCCGTGGAACAAACTACCAGAGGACCTGAGGTCTGATCAGGATCAGGCCGTGGAACAAACTACCAGAGGACCTGAGGTCTGATCAGGATCAGGCCGTGGAACAAACTACCAGAGAATCTGAGGTCTGATCAGACCGTAGAACAAACTACCAGAGGACCTGAGGTCTGATCAGACCGTGGTAGTTCAAACTACCAGAGGACCTGAGGTCTGATCAGACCGTAGAACAAACTACCAGAGGACCTGAGGTCTGATCAGGCCGTGGAACAAACTACCAGAGGACCTGAGGTCTGATCAGACCGTAGAACAAACTACCAGAGGACCTGAGGTTAAACACCTCTGAATAATGCATAGGTTAAATAAACCCCTTGCTGAACAGATTATGTCCTGTTCTGGACTCTAAATGAACCGGTACCATAGACTTTGGACTGTGAGCTTTAGACCTTTTAAATCGGGCCCATTATACTTTATAGTGAACTATATGAACATCACATTGCTGAACAGTCATAGAGGATTGGCAGTGAACATAAATCTGGACAAAGACACTGGGCAGCAGTCACCCAGAGAGGCTTTTAGTGTCTCTGGCTGCAGCCCCAAAACTCAATCAGGAGGCCGACTCCACACAGGCCTGACGCTCTATTCATCATCTCAGCCTAATAAACACTGAAACTTTTCACAAGGTGCCAATCTCTCCCTCCTTTCACTGCATGCCAACACATGCAGCACCTTTCAATGTGGATCTACCTTTTTTCAGTGGATCACAAATGGCCTGGGTCCTCAGTGTGCCAGGGGAGGATGACTCACCCCCACAGCTATTGTGTGGGTACGAGGGGAGAGCTCTCCATATGTCTCTGCCCGGGCCAATTTCATCTGCAGCTCTGAGCAGACTTTCCCCTCCGTCTCCGGCCGGCTGCTCCAGTCGGGGGTTTGAAGGATGAGATTGAAGAGCCTGAACATTTCCATACGGTGAGAAAACCATCTGCTCATATCCCATTATTATCTGTCACAACAGTTATTTGACTGCTTTCGTCTGATTCACTCTCGGGGTCGCGGTGCATGTAATAAGAACAAGGCGGCGTCGATTGGTTTTACATTGCAAATGCAATCATTTCTTTGAGGGGAAACATCTGTCCCAGCACACCCCAACTTCATTCCTGCTCGTCCCTCTCAGTGACCTCCCTCCTCCTCCCTGTCCCATGTGTATCACACCAATTTCACATCACACACTAATTCTAATGTGGATGGATTCTGTGGGCTGTTCACACCAGAAACCATCAAATGAATTAGAATTCATAAAGGCCACATGCAGGATGAAGGAGGTGGGAGGAGGTGTTGATAGACAGCCTCCTGAATCCTCATGCTAATGTTGGAAAATGATGGAATATGGAACAACTAATAGCTTTTGAAATGGAATATGAAATATAGATGTACGGTGAATAATGGTACCATATGTTAGAATAATTGGTTCACAGTTGATGAAAATATGAGTTTAGTTCAACTGAATTCTATCATTTCCAACAAACTTCAAATTGATGAAACATACATATATTTACTTACTGATTTTTTGATTACTGAATTTATATGTGATTTTTATTTCCTCGTTTGTGTCGTTTCTGAATCTCTGAACTCTCATTTAAAACATCACAACTGAACAATTCTCATATCTGAACAAGTGAATTTCTTAATTAAACTAAACAAATAAACGTGTGTTATTTACATCTAATCTATGATTTCTAAGCATGTTAAAATGAATGTTTAATCCATGTGGTGGGAGACAAACATGTTTGTGTTAACTGGTAGGAGATATGTTGTGTAACTGGTTTTATACTCGGTATAAGGGGCTTGTGTTTATGGGTCATGACTCAGAGACGGACCCTGACTCTCATCTGACAATGTTCATGGAGGAGGATGAAGAAATAATAGAAAAGTCATCTTGCAGGTATTTTCCTCTGGTCGGGTAGTTTAATTCCATCAATTGTAACAATTAGAGATTTACATTAAAATGTGACTGGAGGTCAGAAGTCACGGTTCTGTTAGGAACGTAGAGGGACTGGAGGATTACATCAGCGGTTCTCCTCAGACGTCAGAGGCAGGCGGGGTCAGAGGTCAGAGGTGAGGCTGTTCACAGGTGTGAGCTTTAAAACACCAGCTAAAGCTTTACATTTAAAAGATTCATCTATTTCCTGTATTCATGAGAATTTATGTTTCTGCTCTACCAAGAAGGTTCAGTTTTCACCTTTGGTTGGTTGGTTGACTGATTGGCTGATTGGTTGGTTGGTTGGTTGGTTGACTGATTGGCTGGTTGGTTGGTTGGCTGATTGGTTGACTGATTGGTTGGTTGGTTGGTTGACTGGTTGGTTGGTTGCCTGACTGATTGGCTGATTGGTTGGTTGGCTGATTGGCTGGTTGGTTGGTTGGTTGGTTGGCTGATTGGTTGGTTTGTCAGCAAGATTTCACAAAACTACTGGACAGATTTCCAGGGAACTGTAGAAGGACAGTGAGGAAAGAACCCATTACCTTGACAGATCCAGGAATATGTTCTAACTTTCGTTATTTCATCTTAATCGCTGCTTTAGATCTCCACAAACTCAGTTTGTGATATCAACATGACATCATCAGGCTTATTTCCATTTAAAACAGGTGGAGTGCTTCTTTAAGACACTTCTGATATTTACACCCTGAGGGACATCTGGTGGTAAATGTTTGTCCTTGTGAGTCACAGAAACACACTGCAGCCTTTCTCTGCTCTGAGAAGAAGCTCAGCTATCATAAGTAAAAGGAGTCCGACACAGATCCTCTCTCTCTGTCTGACAGTGTCTCTCTCTCACATACCTAGTATAACCGGCTGAGACGGAGCAGCAGGCCCTCAAATGAATCAAAATGCCCTTTTCTTTGGCAGCTCCAAATCCTAGATGGCCAAAACAAAGAGATCCATCACTGCTGCTGCAACAATCGGCTCATTCTGCCCGATTACAGCTGGCCTCAGACGTCCGTCACCTGATCACAGCAAAGTGACACACGGCTGCCAACATTCATCTACGCACGATGAATATCAGAGGGCTATACGTCCATGATGTGTGTGCATCATGTGAAGGAGAGAAAGGGCAGTATGGTGCTTTAACAACTTTATTTATTTTAAAACCTAACAACATATTTTACCTCATCAGAGCAGAGCCGGAGGGGAAAGTTCTGGATCTACGTTCAACCATCCTCTACGGTCCTGAGAAGTGATCTTCCTCCAGAGTGCCTCAGGGCTCAGCCTTATGTTGTGTTCATATCAAAAGCAAATTTTCATTTCACTTTACTCTATATTTCATTTCACTAATGTCACCATGGGATCATTTGAGTTTCCTCCTCTCATGATGTTCACTTACAGCTACGATTATCTTCTCCTCTTAATCTGCATCAACGTCCTGCTGAGTAAGTACAGTATAACTACAGTATAACTACGGTATAATTACGGTATAACTACTGTATAACTACAGTATAACTATGGTATAACTACGGTATAACTACAGTGTAACTACTGTATAACTACGGTATACCTACGGTATATCTACGGTATAACTATGGTATAACTACGGTATAACTACAGTATACTACTGTATAACTACGGTATAACTACGGTATAACTACTGTATAACTACGGTATAACTACGGTATAACTACAGTATTGAGTATAACTACTGTATAACTATGGTATAGTTACAGTATAACTACAGTATACAGTATAACTACAGTATAACTACAGTATAACTATGGTATAATTACAGTATAACTACAGCATACAGTATAACTACAGTATAACTACTGTATAGCTACGGTATAACTACAGTATAACTACTGTATAACTACGGTGTAACTACTGTATAACTACGGTATAACTACGGTATAACTACTGTATAACTACGGTATAACTACTGTATAACTACGGTATAACTACTGTATAACTACGGTATAACTACAGTATAACTACTGTATAACTACGGTATAACTACGGTATAACTACAGTATAGAGTATAACTACTGTATAACTATGGTATAGTTACAGTATAACTACAGTATACAGTATAACTACAGTATAACTACAGTATAACTACGGTATAATTACAGTATAACTACAGCATACAGTATAACTACAGTATAACTACTGTATAACTACGGTATAACTACTGTATAACTACGGTATAACTACTGTATAACTATGGTGTAACTACGGTATAACTACGGTGTAACTACGGTATAACTATGGTATAACTACGGTATAACTACAGTATACAATATAACTACTGTATAACTACAGTATAACTATGGTATAACTACGGTATAACTACAGTGTACAGTATACCTACTGTATAACTATGGTATAAATACGGTATAACTACGGTATAACTACAGTATACAGTATAACTACTGTATAACTACGGTATAACTATGGTGTAACTACAGTATAACTACAGTATACAGTATGACTACTGTATAACTACGGTATAACTATGGTGTAACTACAGTATAACTACAGTATACAGTATAACTACTGTATAACTACGGTATAACTATGGTGTAACTACAGTATAACTACAGTATACAGTATAACTACTGTATAACTACGGTATAACTATGGTTTAACTACGGTATAAGTACAATATAACTACAGTATACAGTATAATTACAGTATAACTACAGTATACAGTATAATTACAGTATAACTAGTATACAATATAATTACAGTAAAACTACAGTATACAGTATAACTACAGTAAACAGTATAACTAATGTATAATTACAGTATAACTACAGTATAACTACAGTATATTACAGTATAACGACTGTATAACTACAGTATATCTACAGTATACAGTATAACTACAGTATAACTACTGTATAACTACAGTATAATTACAGTATAACAACAGTATACAGTATAACAACAGTATACAGTATATCTACAGTATACAGTATAACTACAGTATAACTACTGTATAACTACAGTATAATTACAGTATAACAACAGTATACAGTATAACTACTGTATAACTACAGTGTAACTACAGTATACAGTATAATTACAGTATATTACAGTATAACTACTGTATAACTACAGTATTCAGTATAAGTAGAGTATAACTACTGTATACAGTATAACTACAGTATAACTACAGTATACAGTATAATTACAGTATAACTACAGTATACAGTATAATTACAGTATAACTACAGTATACAGTATAAATACAGTATAAGTACAGTATATTACAGTATAACTACTGTATAAGTACAGTATATTACAGTAAAACTACTGTATAACTACAGTATATTACAGTATAACTACTGTATAACTACAGTATATTACAATATAACTACTGTATAACTACAGTATATTACAGTATAACTACTGTATAACTACAGTATATTACAGTATAACTACTGTATAACTACAGTATACAGTATAACTACAGTATAACTACAGTATACAGTATAACTATAGTATAACTACAGTATACAGTATAACTATAGTATAACTACAGTATACAGTATAACTACAGTATACAGTATAACTATAGTATAACTACAGTATTCAGTGTAACTACAGTATAACTACAGTATTCAGTATAACTACAGTATACAGTATAACTACAGTATAACCACAGTGTTCAGTATAACTACTGTATAACTACAGTATTCGGTATAACTACAGTATAACTACAGTATAACCACAGTATTCAGTATAACTACTGTATAACTACAGTATTCAGTATAACTACAGTATAACCACAGTATTCAGTATAACTACTGTATAACTACAGTATTCAGTATAACTACTGTATAACTACAGTATAACCACAGTATTCAGTATAACTACTGTATAACTACAGTATTCAGTATAACTACAGTATAACTACAGTATACAGTATAACTACAGTATAACTACAGTATAACCACAGTATTCAGTATAACTACTGTATAACTACAGTATAGTGTATAGTAGTGTAGAGTGTATAGTATAGTGCCTCCATATGAAGGTGGACTCGTGGTGTTGCCATAGTTTGTATTTGTGGGGAGGTTGAGAGGATATGTTCTTGTCACCCTGAGGATTTCCTCCTCCAGTTGGCAGGAGAGCAGATTTAATTTAATCATAAACTGAGATCATGCAAAATCCACAATTAGAGAATCTGATTTTTTTAGAACACAGACATTGTTGTTATTAATTTATCAAAATTGTTTTTTAATTTTTTTTTTTACATGTAAAGGTCCGCCCACATTTATAAGCTGCACTAGCTTTTCACTTTATGTGTTTTAAAATTCAGATTACGGGGCACGTTTAGCTGCTGACCAGACTCTGCATGATGTGTTGCAACAACTTGTTGTACTGAGATTAAAATAAATCACTAAATGACACTGGATGAGACAATGGTTTGTTGACACCATCAACATGGGTTGTCTATTTCAGTATGCTAGCTAACATTAGCCATACTGGCTACAACGTTTACTGTTGCTTAGCAGCTCCATCAGCTGCTCTGATTGGCTCAGAAGGTGCTGATGTAATCATCCAGACTGTATCAGGGCGGCCCAGATCAGAAATTTTATGATCGAATTATGAAATAATCTGGGCCCAACATCAGAACCAAAGGAGGTCCCAAAGAAGCTCCAGTAGCCAACAGTCAGAAAACTGTAGCCTTACTGATCAGTGAGGCTCCCAGTTCATACGGACCTGTTCACACTGGTGTATTCAGAGGCTCACTGGTTAATTATGTGCTGACATAATGGAAATGTTCCTGTGGATCCCTTTGTTGCACGTCTATCCCTCTTTCCCTTATTTATCTTATCTCTGCTCTAATATGGACAAAATGCTGAAAACCCATTTTACTTTTATCAGTTTTCTGTTTGCTGCTACATCAACACATATGAATGTTAGTTTTTACTCAAAATGCTGGATGAAAGGAGAAAATCTCCCACAAAGCAGGGGCTCCATGAAGCCCAGGCTCCAGCCAGAGGGAAGGTGTGCTGCCTGCCTGCCAATGAGGAGAAGTTAGGCTTGGGCAAACTAAGCCGCCAGCCACCAGCCAACGCTGACAGGCAGCAAGGAGGGAGATGGGAGAAGAATAAGTGCTTCCCATCATGTTCCTTTCAGAGGAACAAAGCCCGGCGCTCATGGAGAGTCTGCCTGGAGCTCAGAAACGTCTCCTCAGTGGAAAACTCGCAGCCTAAAACATACATCATTCCTAGCATCACAAAAACAAGAGCTGGTGGGAAGGAGGAGAATACAATCTGACTTTAATGTAGATGCTCTCTATTGAGGTTTGACAGGCATTGTGTCGATGATCAGGATTCTCACAGAGTCATTGTCTGAGAGGATTTCTTCGCCTACGGTTGAATAGTGACTGTCAGTGATTAACCACAGCGAGACGCTCTATGAGAACAGCTATGAGAACTCCTACTGAAAGGACCAGGAGGGTCCACTGAACTGTCAGAACATCAGGATCTAACCTCACATTGATGCTGGTTGTCTCCTTTCTGAGTCCGGTTAAGTTTAGTTTGAGGGTCGGTTTCTGTCTCTGAACATTTGGACCAATCAGAACTCCTGTTTTATGCTGGCGGAGCTGTAAGATGTTTTTATATCAAAGGAAATGACCCAATCACATCCTCCGCGGATAATAAACAACATCCAGCTGACCAGTAACTGGAGGGACTAAAATAAGATGACATCTGTGCCATCAGTCAGGATAACGTGACACGTCTGTGGGAGGAGGCAAAGCGGTTCAGCTCCCATGTGCCTACAGCTATATATGTGATCTATGATGGGGGGAGAACCTTTACCTGAACACAAGGGTAAGCGAGCGTGGATCTGTGTCCCCATTATAAACACAGCCCCTCTCCTGGAGGGCGTGTTATTCAGGGGCTCCGCTGCATTCATGATTTATCATTGAAATATCACCTCGCCTGAAACGCAGACAAAAGCGGAGGATAAATAATCATATTAGGAGGAGATGCAGTGCTTGAAATTATGCACACACTGCTCCATATTCGCCCCATAAAACTGACATGAGGACCTGTAATTTTTGATGAATATACAGCCTGTGCAAAAGTAAAGTGTGCACTGAGCACAGGTCTGGGATCAGCGATAGCAGCTGGGTACAGAGTGTGTGATGGAAGAAGCCATATTTAAATATTCCCTCAGATATCTCATATTAATACTACACTGACAGGATGCAGTGGTCTATACAGGCTCCCAGCTCCCTCTCATTCTGTTTGTGTTTGAAACATTTACACCAGTGAATTCTGGGTATGAACCAACCAATAACCTACAGCCAATAAAGTACAGCCAATAAACTACAGCCAATAAACTACAATCAATAAACTACAGCCAGTAAAGTAGAACCAATAAACTACAGCCAGTAAAGTACAGCCAATAAACTACAGCCAATAAAGTACAGCCAATAAACTACAATCAAAACTACAGCCAGTAAAGTACAGCCAATAAACTACAGCCAATTAAGTACAGCCAATAAACTACAACAAATAAACTACAGCCAATGAAGTACAGCCAATAAACTACAGCCAATAAAGTACAGCCAATAAACTACAGCCAGTGAAGTACAGCCAATAAACTACAGCCAATTAAGTACAGCCAATAAACTACAACAAATAAACTACAGCCAGTAAACTAGAACCAATAAACTACAGCCATACTGAATGCAGGATTATGTACAATTCCCTTTTAAATTAATACTGGTACCAGGAACCACAGATACCTTTATGGGTAACAAATTAATTATAAAAAAAGATATTAACTTAAGCCTCCAAAGCCCCGCCCCTCAGAGGAGGCTGCTGGGCTTGAGAGTGATTGACACTTCATCAGACACTCCCCCTGGCTCTGATTGGTGGTTTAGATTCTATGGGAGATGATCTGTCTCATGTCCTGCTGTGAGGACATAGTGACAGTTTATAAGAGTTGCCTTCCGCAGCTTTAAACCTGATTTTAAAAAGAGGAAAAGACATTGAGGTCACACAGTGATGGCTGCTGGGTCAGCTCTGTGTCATGTATTACATACATGATCTCAGTAGATCCAAACCTCCGCCGAGGCCCAACGATCCTACACGTCTGAAACAACACCTGTTTACTGTAAACCAACAGTTTAGAAAGTTTATGAAATGGTGAAATTAGCCTAAACTAGACATGACAGCACAATGATTTCACAACGTAAACCTCCACCAAGGAGTTTCCTCAATTATTAATGCAATCTGTTCCCGCACTCCATTCTCCCTGAGGTGCACCTTCCTCTTCTAAACTAATCTGTAATGGAGCTCATCTCCACACAAGCCAGGCGCCTTCTACTGGTAGAGAACTACAGGTGCAGCTCTTCTTCACTCAGCTCCCTGAGGAACACCTCGAGCAGGCAGCGAAACATGAATCCTGATCAGTGTATTGATCCTGATCGGTACCACAGTTTCTACTGTTTTATTCTAATATTTCACTGCTTCTGTCAATGTAAGACTTTAAGAACCAGAACTATTGGTCCACAGGATCGAGGTCTGTTTTCACTAGAGACAAAAAGATGAGATGATCTTTGCACAGAGCTTTAGGACAAATGGGAGCCGCACAAAAACAATTCTGTATTGTGTTGTATATAAATATATATTTAAGTCATTTGAAAAGGTGAATTTAGGAAGATGTGTAAAAAATGGAGAAAACCGCCCTCAGAGCCCAGAGAGGTAAAATATCAAACTCACCCAAACTTAATGGGAATTAATGGAATTTTATCAACTGGTTGAGACGATTCAACTATAAACACATCTCATCAAACATACAGTATATATATGGCGTCTTATGTAACCCTGGATGCACATAATGGCTAAAGTTTAAACTGGCTGAGGTGGGCGGAGCCTGAAACGTCCAGTTTCTCACGCTACTGAAGTTGACTCTGCTAAAAATAGAATCCCGTCTGCTGTCAATTTCTACCACCGCTCTCATTCAATACCCAGTGTCTCGGGCAAAGCCAGCCTCCACAATAATTACTTAACTGTCAGCTAGGATTAGACGGTCTTAAGCCACCCTAAGCCAACTCTCAGCCCCAAGAAAAAGGACGGAGAGATACGCTGTGACATCTTAACGTCTGGACGGAGAGAGCAGAGAAAGAAAGACAAAACCCACAAGGAATCATCTGGGATAAAAACACAAAAAGATCAGGCTCAGATGGTGGAAGGGCTTCAATAAAACACTCCTCCATTGGCTGAATAATAATCTGATGGACGGCTCAGGGACAGGCGAGGAGAGAACCAATGTCCATGACACTTAGTGGAAGGATGGAGCATGGATCAAACAAGCTGAACAGACATGCATGGACAGCACCATACATTACATTTTTAATGTAATTCCTGTAAAACAGAACTATTTCATACAAATTGGAACTTCTCCTTTTTCACATCCAGAAATGCTTTGTTGTGTGAATCAGGAAGGGAACTACAAGGGTCTGATGATGGCCTTCAGCATCTGGAGCAACGGAAACTTCCTCCTGCTGAAAACCCCAAAAACATGGTGGATTTTCACAGGTCAAACAATTTATTATTGGATGCACTGAATTAAAATGTTGTCTGTAGTTTCAGTTCAAATGTTCATTTTCTGCTCACCTGACATTAGGCAGAGCATCCATCAGACCAACCGACATCAAAACCTGGAGGTCGATTTAAATTGAGGGAAAACATGTTTTGGCATAAATTATAGAGAAGCAAAAGGCAAAATGATAAATTGCTTTTTCAAGACAAACAGGAAAAAAACAACTAATGACTAAATAAAAACATGAACAGTGAGTGGTCATATTAAAGTCGTCAGTCACCGCGAACCTACGACAACCTGAAGTCAGAGCTCATCAAAGCTTTTTCCATTTTCCTTTCAGATTTCTCCTAAAACATCGATTCTGTCAGATCAATTCAGACTCAAGGGCTGGAACGTTCTGAAGGTGGATCTAAAGAAGAAAATGCATCAGATAGAAATTGGCAGCTTCGTCTCAGCCAATCAATTCTATCAATGTTGAACAGAGCTCTGAATCTGATATGATTAAACCGAGGAGTCAAGGATGAGGATGGGAAGATCAGAAGGGCAGAAATCAATACCTGTGGTAAAAGCTTCCAAGAAGGACAGTAAAAGAAAAGGAGTCAGTCGTCTGTGTGTGTCTCTGTGTCACATGTACAGAACTGTCAGACACACAAATGGCTGCTTTCCAGATCACAAGGTTAACAGACGCGTCCCAGCATGAAGCCTCGCCAATGGATCCGTCTAACGCCTGATCCAAAGTGTCATTACTGGTGGATAAAACGGTCATTTTCATGTCCAGCACCCATGTTGTTATAATAAATGTACTTAGACCCCACTGTGCACACATGAAACTCTAAAGTCAACACTGCAGTATTTTTACTACCATTTAAAGGACGAATCAGACTGAACTTTATGGAGAGGTGGGCGTGGCTCAGGCAACCTCAACACACGTGTAGGAGGGTTCAGCCTAAGATGAGGTAAAAGTGAAATGACTCACTGTTTGTGTATATTGTGATTATTACAAACTACATACAAATAGTAGATCCAACACATTTGTGACTATTTTCTTTCCATAACTACAAACTGACGACAATAAAGATAAACTTTGTTTGGACTAAGACTAAGACTCTGTGCTTTGAACAGTAACGACTGAATTATGTAGATTACTAATTCACATAAAACACGTCTCACCTGAGGAAACAGCTGGTCAAACATCTAAATGTATCTAAAAGATGAGGTGTGGAGCATGTTTGATAGACTGAAAGACAAGAACCCTGTGGCAGCTGCAGCACTGGCTGCAGACATGCTAACGTTAGCATGAACCCTCCATGAAATCTTGAACTGATGTGTCGACAACTTCATGACATCATCATGTAATTAATCAGTTGGTTGGATAAGTTGTTGTTGGAGATAACTGGGATTTCTTTACTGTTTTGATGATGTCAGCTTAGCATTTTTACTAGCATTAGCCTCAACACACAGCCAGACACTGACTCCATCTGAACTTCCTTAGCAACATGCTAATCAATAGCTAAAACAGTCTGTGAGATTTTTAGTGTGTCTGAAACCAAGGGATGAAACCAATAGTACATGAACTGTGTACTATTTACAGTAAATATTACAGTATTCAATCACTGTGGTAGCGACAACAACAACATAACAAAAGCTGATGGAGCTGTTTCTTCTTCTTCTCTGGATAAGACACACTAGATGCTACTATGATGTATTGCTGCCCTCTACTGGTTGTTATTAATGATCCTTTTAACACTTATTTCTATTTTTTTCTATATATTTTTCCATTTTTGTTGCTACAGAAACACTAAAGTACAGAAAAAAGCTAACATTTGGTAGCAGAACCAGATTCAAGATGCAGGTTTTGGTTCATAAGGATCGAAGACCTTTATAAAAATGAAGTGAATGTATTAAAAACTGAAGCATGTTTTCACCCTCTGACTCTGGTTTAGGTGCAAAAAGGTGTGTTTACCCAGAAGCCTTTGTGATGGTGGGGAGTGACGGTGGAGCAGTGTTGGGGACATCCAGCTCTGAAGCCGTGTTTGACGTGGTCCCCTAAAGGCAGCCTGGAGGCGTTTCACCAACTGTCTCTTCCTTAACAGCACCAGCATCTGAGCTTTTGTTATTGTCCCCCTCAGATCTGTGACACCACTAAAAAATGGTCACCTTGGCCTGTGTGTTTCCTCTCTGATAACACACCTGAAGCCATCATTTGTTGTGGAGATGGCAGTTGTGAAGGATGACAAAACGGCTCCTGGTGTTTTGTTTTTGCTCCCATCTGGTGTTCGGGCCACAATGAGCATTTGAAGAGAAGAAAAGTGCTGAGGTGACAATCTATAAATCTCCTTCAGTATGAAAGATGAGTCATTTTGGTCAGCTCTCAAAAGCTGCCAAAGAGATCCATTCACATTACAGTTGGAGGCATTTGTCTTAGCTGTGAGGTGATCTGCTCCTGGCAACATACGAGTCACTCCACAGGGACAGGAAGATGGAGAGCCTCAAATTAGCTGAAAAATGGCTCTTGGCTTTATTTTTCAACAGTAATTTAAGAGCAATTCCATGTTTCCACTACAGCAATAAATAACCTCAACTTTCTGCAGTGGCTCCTGCCAAATCTCTCAGGGGGGCAAATAATGATAGTTTCTGACTAAACAAAGAAATGAATGCACACATGAACCACTAGAGGGCGACAAACAGCAGTGATCATTGCTACCCCAGCTGTTCCTACACCAGGTTACGTATGACGAAATAACGCTGGTGTAGGAACCCATACAGAATTAAAAAAATAAAAAACACACGTAACATCAGTCTGAAGGAGGCACTACTCCCGAAACACGACACGTCCAATCATCAGGTCTGGACTACGATATTCAGAGGCAGGACAACCTGTGATGGACAACAAACCTGCAACCAGTCAACCACCCAAACAACCAACCAACCTACCAATCAACCAACCAACCAACCTACCAAACAACCAACCAGCTGACCAACCTACCAACCAACCAACCTACCAACTAACCAACACACCTACCAATCAACCAACCAGCTGACCAACCAACCAACCAGCTGACCTACCAACCCACCAACCTACCAATCAACCAACCGGCTGACCAACCAACCTACCAACTAACCAACCAAACTACTGACCGACCAACCAATCACCCAACCTATCAACCAACCACCCGAACAACCAATCAACTGACCAACCACCCACCCAAAAAAAATCAACCAACCTATCGACCAACCAACCAACCAATTGACCAACCAACCAACGTACCAACCACCCAAACAACCAACCAATCAACCAACCAACCAACCTACCAAACAACCAACCAGCTGACCAACCTACCAACCAACCAACCTACCAACTAACCAACACACCTACCAATCAACCAACCAGCTGACCAACCAACCAACCAGCTGACCTACCAACCCACCAACCTACCAATCAACCAACCGGCTGACCAACCAACCTACCAACTAACCAACCAAACTACTGACCGACCAACCAATCACCCAACCTATCAACCAACCACCCGAACAACCAATCAACTGACCAACCACCCACCCAAAAAAAATCAACCAACCTATCGACCAACCAACCAACCAATTGACCAACCAACCAACGTACCAACCACCCGAACAACCAACTGACTGACTAACCAACAAAACGACCAATCAACCAACCTATCGACCAAACAACCAACTGACCAACCAACCAACGAACGGACATGGGTGAGAAGATAACTCTCTTGTAGGTTGTAAAAATACATCTTTAACCATAAATGAAATGTAAAGAGTCAAAGCTGCATCATAAGCGATTATTATGATGTCATCATTATTATTATGTCAGACACCAAACAGCAGATAATTAAAGTAAAATCTTTAGAATCTCATGACGTCTGTGTTTCACATTGACAGGCTGCAGACAGTTATTGGTTTTCATCTCATTGTGACAGTAAAGGCTGACTTTTACTTTAAATAGAATTTTTAAGGACTGTTACAGAGAACATAATGTGTTTATGTGTGTAGTCATATGACTACGAATGGCCCCATAATGCATTACAGATGAGGTCTTCACAGACAGTGTTACGGTCAGCTGTGTATAAATGTTCAGAATCAATACGGCCTCATATTTAGCTCAGCGTCTGCAGGGTGATTGGTTCTGGTTAATGATTGATGTGAACTGATCTTTGTGCTGAATACAGATGATGATTCAGAGCCTTAATGTTCACGTTTTATAGTTTTTATGCTTAAATACTTGATGCAGTTTGTTGGTCTTTGCTGCTTCAGGTTCCAACCTGAGATAAACTTGATCAATATCATCGTCTTCATTATGACTTCATCTTCTAGAGCGAGTTAACTGTGAGTCAACAGCTTCTATAATATCATGAAGTGTTTTCTGTTTTCTGGTCCAGCAGTAAAAGCATGAGTTCCTCTATCTGATCCACAGTAAATAAGCCTTGTGTCTGACTGTGTGTGTCTGACTGTGTGTGTCTGACTGTGTCTGACTGTGTGTGTGTCTGACTGTGTGTGTCTGACTGTGTGTGTGTCTGACTGTGTCTGTCTGACTGTGTGTGTCTGGCTGTGTGTGTCTGACTGTGTGTGTCTGACTGTGTGTCTGACTGTGTGTCTGACTGTGTGTGTCTGACTGTGTGTCTGACTGTGTGTCTGACTGTGTGTCTGACTGTGTGTGTCTGGCTGTGTGTGTCTGACTGTGTGTGTCTGACTGTGTGTCTGACTGTGTGTGTCTGACTGTGTGTGTCTGACTGTGTGTCTGACTGTGTGTGTCTGACTGTGTGTCTGACTGTGTGTCTGACTGTGTGTGTCTGGCTGTGTGTGTCTGGCTGTGTGTGTCTGACTGTGTGTCTGACTGTGTGTGTCTGGCTGTGTGTGTCTGACTGTGTGTCTGACTGTGTGTGTCTGACTGTGTGTCTGACTGTGTGTCTGACTGTGTGTGTCTGGCTGTGTGTGTCTGGCTGCTTTCCAACCAGCAGTGACTCCTTTGTTGTGTTGTTTTGTAAAGACTTCAGAATCTGACTGCTAATTGCTTTGCTAAGTGCTGCTGTTCCACCTTTACAAACCACCAGTGACAAGGCTGTTAGTAGATGTGAGACTCAAACTGCTGACACAGCAGCTGGTGATGCTGGAATCAACAGCAGTTACAGCAAAGATGATTAGAACAGATCTATGATGTCTGAGTAGAGCCTAAAAAACAAACAAAAACACGCCGACAGGATCTAATGTTAATGCATGTTCTGTGTTTTCTAGAGGTCCCACATAGTTCAGGTTCACACAGTGAAACGGTTTGGAGTAGAACAGACGTCCTCCTGATAAATCCTGATAAATCACTAGAGGTGACGTCAGATGACCATGAGGGAGGAGTCTCTGAATCAGAGACAATCATTGGTTTATGGATTATTTCTTCACCTGCATCCCATCAGCTGTTTATCAGAATGATTATTTCTCTGATGGATCTGCAGACTGTGATTGGCTGCATCACTAGATCCGTTACAAACAGGGAGGAGCAGCAGTGTTTACAGATTTTACATCATTTAACTAGTAATGCCATGAACTTCAGACGATGAGCGATAGAACATTTAAATGTTACCAACAGATGAGTATTAACATGTTGTAGTTGACATGTATGTTCACCAGCAGTGAACACATAAACTATATCTACAGATAAATAACTGAATTTAACTCCATCTAAAGTTTCTCCAACATTAACAGAAGCACTTTTCTTGTGTGGTAACTTTTTGTTTTGCTTGCAGATAGCGGATGAATCCCCAGGGGAACACGACTCTGATCAAAACATGCAGCAGACCTGAGTGGGCTCCTCGGTTCTCCTCTAATAAAACCCGCTGAATTCCCTCACTGATAAACAATAAGAGAAGAAGAGGACTCAGAACTGCGATGGCCCCTGGATCATTGTGAAGCATCACATGAGAGGTGGAACACCAATCCCCAGGAGTCCAGAGCCTCACGGAGCAGCAGCTGAATCTCATCCGGATAATGATTTCAGAGAAGAAGAAGCCTGTATGAGCTTCAAAGAGGCTCCCAGCAGCTAAACGCAGCAGAAGAAAAACAGCTGAGACCCAGCTGAGCTCTGCTGTAACAGGCTGGGGGTTCAGGTTCTCCAGCAGATCTACCGACATCTAAACCCTGCTTTGATCCACAGATTATTATTCACTGATACAGATACTGATCATTTAAAGGTTCACATTTAAAATGATGTCATGATTTAATATTCTGAATAGTGTTGAGTTAAAACCTGTCAATGTCTGTTAATAACAATCATGTAAAAAACACGACAGAAAAGACGACAAGGACGACTCTGATTGGCTCAAACCAAAAACAGCAGGTTGACGTCTTAACAACAGGATGAAGCATCATCTTCTTCTGCTGCTTCTTTTTCTGCTACATCTTCTTCTGCTCCTTCTGTCTATTTATCATTAATCTATCTGTCATCTATCTATCTGTCTATCTATCTATCTATTTATCTATCTATCATCTATTTATCTATCTATTATCTATCTGTCATCTATCTATCTATCTATCTATATATCTATCTATTATCTATCTATCATCTATTTATCTATCTATCATCTATTTATCTATCTATTATCTATCTATCTATTATCTATCTATCATCTATTTATCTATCTATCATCTATCTATCTATTTATCCATCACCTATCTATCTATCTATCTATATATCTATCTATTATCTATCTATCTATTATCTATCTATCATCTATTTATCTATCTATCATCTATCTATCTATCTATCTATCTATCTATCTATCTATCTATCTATCTATCTATCTATCACCCTTCCACATCCACAGATATTAGGATCTGCTGTGCTGATAGTATTTATCCATCTTAGCATATCCATCAGCTACATGAGGACATCATTAAGTTCACATCAGCGGCAGCCTCTGATTTGTTTGAGGGGTTCAAGATGTTTGCTCATCACTCCCAATATCTGTATGTAAACGTATCTGCAGGGAGTGACGAGCTGGGAGCCGAGACGCCAAACTCCTACTATGTTCTGCTGCTCTCATAATAAACATTCATCTGAATGCAGGTTTCTTCTAAATGGGGATTTAATTGTTGACTGAATTTAATTATTTTCTTCAGCTCATCTTCCATCAAACTCATTCAAACATCCTCTGATATCATGTTTTAATATGTACCCAGCTTTCCTCCTGTTGTTAGCATGATCCTGCCATGATGCTTCCTGTAATGACAACCTGTGGTCATCGTTTAATATGGAATACTTCTATTCACCCCACATGGTTTTGATTTCTGCCATATTTCTGCATCTCTTCACCAGTGCAACAAACTTTTCTTTTGGGAACTCAATTTCCCCAATTACTCAAACACCACATGAATGCTCTATTATTCAAACAGCAACATCATCCAATTAAATGCTCAGCAGCTCTCTGGTGTGATTGGCTGCTGTGCCTCAATTTCCCACCTCTTCCTGGTCACAGTAGAAGTGATTAAAGCTCACTTCTCTGCTCCACCACCTATCACTCATCACCTGCCTCCATCAGGATCCCTCAGTGATCTCTGAGCTCATCAGAGAAAATGAACCTGCTGCTGGTTCAGCCTGGTTCTATTTTCATGGTATGGGACCTGTGTGGCTCTGCAGAGTGGAAATGGAACTGCCTCCTGTTGCTTTTTTATCTCTGGGCTGCAAAGGCAAAGACTGCCTACAGAAGCTAATGTAAAGCCACGTGTTGCTTTGCACAACAGAAGCTTCAGATTCAAGCATAGAACTGCTCTGTATGCCGCAGCAGCAGCCCACTGCTCTCCATCCTGCTGCTTTTAATGATTTTTAGTGAAGGCTCTTCTGTCGATGCCCCGAGGCTGGCAGAAATATTAATTCTTCATCAGAATACTTGTTATGCTGCAAGTTTTTCTGGCTTTGAGTCTCACAAGTAGCTTAAATATACATTTCCAGGTCTGGGCTGGAAAGGACGTGACAAGGAAGGGAGGATGAAGAGGACAGAATAGTGAGAGAGGTAAAATAAAAGAGGATGTGATAGAAGGTGATAACTAAGCAGAGACCAAGGCGAGATAATCCTCTGTAGCTTCTTTGTGCAACAGCATGAGCTAACATCTGTTTACTTCTGGATAAATGATGTCATTTACAGGAATTATGAACAGAATGATGCCTGCAGAAGCGTGAGCATGCAGAAAACACGAGCCTCTAAACTACATTTCAATTTCAATGTTTGCTGTTGAACTTGTAATTACATCAAATTATGAGCATTTACTTCAGCTGCAGTTTAAATCTGATAATTGCTATCCTTTCAGCAGCCTTTCTTCTGCTCTGTCACAGGCCTCTTCTAGTTTCACATTAGTGCAATTATTTGTGCTCTGTAATCATGAAGCACACAAAGAGGAAATGTCAGAGCTGTGGAAGAGCTTTTACAGTTTAATGGAAGCAGAGTGTTACAGCCTCAGACCTGACCTCTGTCTAAGAGTGTTGGTGTTAAAATGAGGTGAAGTCAGGTGTTAAAATGAGGTGTGGTCAAGTGTTGAAATGAGGTGTGGTCAGGTGTTAAAATGAGGTGTGGTCAGGTGTTAAAATGAGGTGAAGTCAGGTGTTAAAATGAGGTGAAGTCAGGTGTTAAAATGAGGTTTGGTCAGGTGTTAAAATGAGGTGTGGTCAGGTGTTAAAATGAGGTGAAGTCAGGTGTTAAAATGAGGTGTGGTCAAGTGTTAAAATGAGGTGTGGTCAGGTGTTAAAATGAGGTGTGGTCAGGTGTTAAATAAGGTGTGGTCAGGTGTTAAATGAGGTGTGGTCAGGTGTTAAATGAGGTGTGGTCAGGTGTTAAATGAGGTGTGGTCAGGTGTTAAAATGAGGTGAAGTCAGGTGTTAAAATGAGGTGAAGTCAGGTGTTAAAATGAGGTGTGGTCAAGTGTTGAAATGAGGTGTGGTCAGGTGTTAAAATGAGGTGTGGTCAGGTGTTAAAATGAGGTGAAGTCAGGTGTTAAAATGAGGTGAAGTCAGGTGTTAAAATGAGGTGTGGTCAGGTGTTAAAATGAGGTGTGGTCAGGTGTTAAAATGAGGTGTGGTCAAGTGTTAAAATGAGGTGTGGTCAGGTGTTAAATAAGGTGTGGTCAGGTGTTAAATGAGGTGTGGTCAGGTGTTAAAATGAGGTGTGGTCAAGTGTTAAAATGAGGTGTGGTCAGGTGTAAAATGAGGTGTGGTCAGGTGTTAAAATGAGGTGTGGTCAAGTGTTAAAATGAGGTGTGGTCAGGTGTTAAATGAGGCGTGGTCAGGTGTTAAATGAGGTGTGGTCAGGTGTTAAATGAGGTGTGGTCAGGTGTTAAATGAGGTGTGGTCAGGTGTTAAATGAGGTGTGGTCAGGTGTTAAATGAGGTGTGGTCAGGTGTTAAATGAGGTGTGGTCAGGTGTTAAAATGAGGTGAAGTCAGGTGTTAAAATGAGGTGAAGTCAGGTGTTAAAATGAGGTGTGGTCAGGTGTTAAAATGAGGTGTGGTCAGGTGTTAAAATGAGGTGTGGTCAAGTGTTAAAATGAGGTGTGGTCAGGTGTTAAATAAGGTGTGGTCAGGTGTTAAATGAGGTGTGGTCAGGTGTTAAAATGAGGTGTGGTCAAGTGTTAAAATGAGGTGTGGTCAGGTGTTAAATGAGGTGTGGTCAGGTGTTAAAATGAGGTGTGATCAAGTGTTAAAATGAGGTGTGGTCAGGTGTTAAATGAGGCGTGGTCAGGTGTTAAATGAGGTGTGGTCAGGTGTTAAATGAGGTGTGGTCAGGTGTTAAATGAGGTGTGGTCAGGTGTTAAATGAGGTGTGGTCAGGTGTTAAATGAGGTGTGGTCAGGTGTTACCTTTTCTTAAGAAGGTAGCCAAACACCACGACTGCTCTTGGTTTTGAAAGAGTGACACACAGGTTGGAATACTTTGCAAGTAAGGAGGACAACCTTCAATTGTACATGTAACTTCATCCGTGGATGTAATCAGAGTAGTTCAGAGGATGCAGATCTTTAAATCTGAGCATGTCGCTTTGAGCACATCACAACAGGGGTGGAATGGAAGAGATTAAGTTAACGTCTGTATTACAATCAAATGTTTATTTTAGTTTGTACAATTCTCAATCTATAAATTTGTAGAAGGGGCGAGTGTTTAGAGAGAGTCGTCCTTTAAAAGAACGCCGACTTATACTAGAGAAAATGTTAGAAAAGTCATTTAAAACATTCTGTCGGCCAATGAAAATGCTTCAGCCATAAGTTTTGAAAATATTTCATAGATGTTGGGGAATAATTAAGAAGTCTGTAAACTAACAAATGAATTTTACTGAGGCCCCTGAACATGTTTTAACTATAAATGCAGTTCCATGACCTACCAAAGGGGGCGTATGGGGTCACCCTCCCCCATCCCTATGGACAGACCCTAAAGGTGTTCATCTTAGTACTGGTTCCTTCATCTTGCTGATTTTTTAAAACATTTTAAGCACATTTAAACTCTGATGATTCTCATTGGTCAGTTTGTGGTCTGATTCATTCCAACAGCAGGAACATCTGCATCCATATCGACACAAACTCTCTAGTTCAATTCCTCGAGTGCATATTTGATCATATGTTATAAATTCCATCAGGAGGTTGTTTTGTTGTGGAGATAATGTTCAGATGAAATGACTTGTTAAATGGAGTTTCTCCGTGGATAATGAAGTGAGTGTGATCTCACTGTTTACAGCTCTCAGCCCTGCAGACACACATCTAAACGAGCCTTCAGAGCCATTAGCTGGAGCTCAGCTCTGGTATCTCCACCACAGAGCCTTCCCTTCCCAGCAGCCCCTCGGCGCTCTAGGCTACGCTCACCGCAAACTGCATCCACATAAGCTCTTTAGAGACTCCATTAGAGCAGAGAAAGACACCATTTGTGAAGACATGATGTATATTGGAGAGTTAATCAAGCTGCTTAATTCGCCTGGGGCCCATTACTCACTGTGGCTTATTGTGTGGTCAAGAAGACAAACAGAGCGCATCGCAAACAGACACAATGCAACTTTAATCTTGCCGGGACGGCGAAAATCAACCGACTACCTGCCAATCACATAAATTGCAACATGCTTTTTCATTAAAAGTTCAAGAAGTCTTCAGTGTGTGCAAACAGCCTGTAAACATTCAGCTTCACCTCCATTACATCAAATCATTTGACTTTTAAATTTAATCTAGCAGCCAACCAGTTTAAAACCACAAACATAATTATGCTTTATAAATGGATCCACTGGTGGCTTGTCCCTCATAAATAATCACGTCCAGTAGTTAAAAGTGATTAACATGGCGGAGGAGACGGCGCCCTGCAGAGAGATAAAGGCCCTGCAGAGCTCCTCCCCTTGGTGGGAGATAAAGGAGGGTTGGATTCAGGGTGGAGGAGCCACAAACAAATGACAACCTCTCCTCCAAACTGCCCCCGGAGGCAAATGACTGAGTTTCATATAATGAAGACAATGAGAATAATGCAGGAGGCATTAAAACTATTATTATTAAAGCTTTATTACAACTTAAAATATTATCATAACATTTAGAAATATCACAACAATCAGATGATAAATACATTCAGCTGATTCACTTCAACTCCTTTAAAATGCATCATTCGGATGGTTGAGGAGCGATGGTGCATTTAGGGACCGTTTACACAACAACTGTTTCAAAAACTGCTGCTGATCTGACCCTCAAGCTGCTGATCTGACCCTCGAGCCGCTGATCTGACCCTCGAGCCGCTGATCTGACCCTCGAGCCGCTGATCTGACCCTCGAGCCGCTGATCTGACCCTCGAGTCGCTGATCTGACCCTCGAGCCGCTGATCTGACCCTCGAGCCGCTGATCTGACCCTCGAGCCGCTGATCTGACCCTCGAGTCGCTGATCTGACCCTCGAGCCGCTGATCTGACCCTCGAGCAGCTGATCTGACCCTCGAGCAGCTGATCTGACCCTCGAGCAGCTGATCTGACCCTCGAGCCGCTGATCTGACCCTCGGGCCACGATTGGCCTACTTAGTGTGTGTTTGTGACCAACACATTTCAGCCTGTGGCCTTCATCAGGGTCATCATCAATAAATAATACAGTATTTAAATAAGGCTGGTATGAAGCAGAAAAAATATCATATACATCTACATATCAGCCAATGAGGCACCTAAAGGAGAGTTGGGTAAATGGTCATGTGACTTCAGGCTAATCATTGTCCCAGACTGGCAGAGAGGCAAGGGGCGTGTCCAATAAGGGACACAGGAAACACCATATTTGGTCCATAGAGGAGCAGCTGAGGACCAGATGAGGCCTTTATTCAAAATGTGTTTATTTAATGTAGCAAATTTAAAAAATCATCTAATTAAAAAACAAATCATTAAATTTTATGCAGAGTATAAAAACAGTATGAAGGTTACAGGATACAGTATAAAAAAATAAGTAAATAAAAAATACATGGTAAAAACCAGTATAAGGCCACATAAATAAGGGAATTAAAAACCACCATAAAAAGAGAAATCCTCATTTATTCCTCCTGGAAATTAACTTTTTAATCCAAATTAATTAATCCAAAATGCTTCTCTTTCTCCTGAAAACATGACATCATCACCTCATTGGCTGGACTTAATCACTGCTATGCTTATAAAAAATAAAGATAAAATATGATGTTGCTTTTCATTTCAACGCCTTTCAACAGGACTGGTGACATCATTCGTCTGGATGGCGCTCTGATGGTCAGTGATTGGTTCTTTAAGGGAACAGGATGTCTCTCACACACATATATATATATACATGTGTGCATCGTACATATCTAAAGCCTGTGATAGCAGCAGAGACAGGACTGAAGGACGTATAATGAAAGTCTGTTGGATAAGTCAGCTGCAGGTGTCTGCCTGTCCTCAGAGGGGGCCAGTTAAAAAAATACATCTCCTCATGAATGCACATAGCAATCACTGTGATTTGGCTCTCAGGCAGCAGCAGCACTCATCTCAATACATTTCAATTTCATTTAAATACATTTAAATACTTCAATCCTAGCCTGTGGCTGATTTGCATGAGTGGGACAGGGAAGACGTGTCTTTAAAGGACTAAAGGGGGAGACGAGGGACTCCAGGTGACTCTGCTGTAGGTTGACGGACAGCTTAGTGTCATGTTATAATGACAGTTATTCAGGGCAATTAGAATTAGAATAGATCTACATAAAGATTGATGCAGTCAGTTATGACCGCCTGAGGATGCAAGAAGAGAACTTCTATTAATCATCAGATAAGAAGTGAGCTTTTTAATCTGAATATTCTGTGGAATTTGTCTCACATCCAGAGACGTTATTAGGGTTGGTGATGTTTGAAGACGTGTTGTCAGGGTGTCTCTCAGGGCCAGAGGATGAGATGGGAGAAAACTCTCATGGAAGGATCTGTGGAATCTGGAGGCATTTCATACCAGCTTCACCTACGATGTCCTGCCCTCCCCCAGAAACCTCAACCAATGATATGGCGAGGATCCTACGTGTCCTCTCTGCCTGTCACCAGCTGATCGGAGACACATCTTGGTTGGTTGCAAGACCTGCCTATCACAAGGTCGTTACACCTGGAGGCACGACCAGGTGTTGAGGTGCCGAGCAGATATTTTGGAGACCAGACGGTCGGCTGCGAAGGGACTGGAACCTTCTGGTGGACCTGGGTCAGAGGCTGTGCTTCTCACCTGAGATAGTGACAACAAATCTCAGGCCAGGGGGTGGAGCGGCCATTCATGGAACAAAAAGGTCGGTGGTTCGATCCCCAGCCCCTGAACCCCAATCTGCTCCCCGGGCGCCGCATGTAGTGGCAGCCCACTGCTCCTCAGGGGTGGGTCAAATGCAGAGAGAACCAATCAGAGCCAGGTGTGTCTGCATCACTAGTGTGTAACCAGAGTGTTCATCATCACTAGTCACTTTTATCCAAGGTTAAGATCTTTTATATCTTTTTGTGATTTTGAAAAACTCGTTTGTTTTTCAGTTTGTTTGTCATTCTAATCAGGAATCTGTTGGACTTTTCATCAACCTTCAAAGGAAAGTGTTGAGGACTGATGGAGGTTTGGAGGTTTGTGTCACCTGAAGGAGACGATACAACAGCAGAAGCTGTCAGCAGACGTCTGATGTTCTTTCTCAACAGATTTAGGATTCATGTCTGGAAATGTTGTCACTTCAGGCGACGATACTTTGGTCCATAAAGACATGAAAGTGTTCCCGACCAATCCTCCAGGTAGCAGTGACCAAATTAGCCTCATCTCTGCCTTTCATGCTAATCAAAGTGACCTGAGCTCAGGAAGCCTTTGAGTTGTGTGCATTTCTCTAAAGCCATAAAAAGCTTCACAGCGAGGCAGTTTGATGTAAAGTTAGATTCCAGTTTGATCTCTGGTTGCAGTAAACACATCAAACTTCCACAAAGGAGAAGCCATGCAGCCAGTCAGGAGGTCACTGGTTTCAGTTCCCTGTTTTACTAAGTAGTAAAGAAGCCTTGGATTTTAAATATGTTCAATTTGGATTTATTTCAAGCAAAACTTTGAATTCAAACTGGTAAAAAGGTCCAAACCAGGTTTTATGTTGATCTTCACAGCATGGTCAAAAACCTATAAGGTCGTTTAGGGCGTGTCCAGCTCCCATTGGCTAATTAAACAGCACTTAATCAGATATAGAAGGGTTGTCTTCAGTTCCATATTTATTCATAGGTGCTACAACAGCTGCTTCAGGAGGTCACTAGTGATGATACTGTTTCTGTGCACCATTTAATGTGTACTTCTGTTCAGCACGTATCACATCCCTTCTTCAGAGCCTCCTCACTGGTTGGAGACACGTAACCATGGTAACCCAAACAAACAATCTCCTGATTTATTTAAAAGAGCAAAGTGAAACCTTAAAGTTAAGTGTATTTATCAGGAGGACGTCTGTTCTACTCCAAACTGTTTCACTGTGTGAACCTGAACCGTTTCACTCTATGGACCCCTGTGATTGGTTTAATTCATGTTACACCTATGAATGAATAATAAGGAGAAATTTAACACCTTTATGACCAGATTATGAACTGTTTAAAGAGCAAACGCGACACATTCTTAATGAATCTGTGCTGCAGACACTCACACACACACACACAGACACACACACACAGACACACAAACAGACACACACACACACACACACAGACACACACACACAGACACACACTCACACACACACACACACACACACACACACACAGACACACACACACACAGACACACACACACAGACACACACACACACACACACAGACACACACACACAGACACACAAACAGACACACACACACACACACAGACACACACACACACACACACACAGACACACACACACACAGACACACACACACACAGACACACACACACAGACACACACACACAGACACACACACACAGACACACACACACACACACACACAGACACACACACACACAGACACACACACACACAGACACACACACACAGACACACACACACACACACAGACACACACACACAGACACACACACACAGACACACACACACAGACACACACACACAGACACACACACACACACACACACAGACACACACACACACAGACACACACACACACAGACACACACACACAGACACACAAACAGACACACACACACACACACAGACACACACACACACACACACACAGACACACACACACACAGACACAGACACACACAGACACACACACACAGACACACACACACAGACACACACACACAGACACACACAGACACACACACAGACACACACACACACACACAGACACACACACACAGACACACACACACACAGACACAGACACACACAGACACAGACACACAGACACACACACACACACACACACAGACACACACACACAGACACACACACACACACAGACACAGACACACACACAGACACAGACACACACACAGACACACACACAGACACACACAGACACACACAGACACACACACACAGACACACACACACAGACACAGACACACACACACACACACACACACACACAGACACACACACAGACACACACACACACACACACAGACACACACACAGACACACACACACACACAGACACACACACAGACACACACACACACACACAGACACACACACAGACACACACACAGACACACACACAGACACACACACACACACACACACACACACACACCTACACACAGACACACACACACAAACAGACACACACACACACACACACACAGACACACACACACACACACACAGACACACACACACACACAGACACACACACACACACAGACACACACACACAGACACACACACACAGACACACACACACAGACACACACACAGACACACACACACACAGACACACACACACAGACACACACACACAGACACACACACACACACACACACACACACAGACACACACACAGACACACACACAGACACACACACAGACACACACACACACACACACACACACAGACACACACACACAGACACACACACACAGACACACACACAGACACACACACAGACACACACACAGACACACACACACAGACACACACACAGACACACACACACAGACACACACACACAGACACACACATTGTGACTGTTGGCGGCTCACTGGTTGATTCAGCTGAGTAATAAATGTTGACAGCTCTGACTCAGCTGTACTCAGATCAGTTTGCAGCTGTCCTCTGATGCTGCTGGGACCAGGCTCCTCACACAGTGGCTGTTATCCAGAGTCCCTGTGTGCTTGTTTTTCTTGAGCTCCCATCTAAAACCATCAGCCCACCCCTCCATCACAATTAGCCCATCAGCTCGCCCCCCACCATCACACCATCAGGCCATCACAGCATCACAATCATCTCCAGAGCACCAGGCATGTTTGCACATCATTTAGAAGAATCAAACGTCCAGACAGTCGCGTTGATGTCGTTCACTTTAATGTGTTTTGACACCTAAATCAAACATTGTGGCTCCGACCGGACCACATGCAGCAGAGACCGGTTCCTAACACAGTGCATGTCACAAACACAAAGTGGAGCGTTTCTCCAGTTTAACCAGTATGAATGAGCTTCACAGCCTTTCACTGGTTGGGTTTCCTCAGCTGTATCTGTCCTGGCCTTTATAGACCAGCTTCTGTCTCACCTGTCTGAACATGCAGACCAGGACCCCGTTCAGATCTGGTTTTAACATCCATCCTGACTGATCCGATCACAAGTGGACACACCCTTTCAGATCCCTTTCAGGGGTGATCTGGGCCTCATGGGTAATGAGTCCTGGACCACAATGAAGGAGCGTCTGCTCACCTGACGTCCACAACGACAGACGGGATGGATCTGGACTGTCTCACCTGTCCAGGTACGCAGCAGATGTTTGTTTCAGCCCCTCTGACGTGGCACTACTCTCTCTGATAAAACTCTTTAAAGGGCTGTTGAGTCAGGAGAAAGTTATGATCTGCCAACATTCAGCAGCTGTTTGAACCGTTTCAGCTGATTCACATTAAATTTATGAAAGAAGATTTTATTGACAGTAAACATGTCAGACTTTACAGTGAACAGTAAATAATGTCGGCCTCTTCTGTCCCCAGACTCCTTTAAAACGTCTGCAGGTCTGTGAGATGTTGAGTCAGGAGAAACATGAGAAACTTTGTGAAACGCTGTCGGTGACAAACTCTTTATTATTTGGTTCTACGTTCAGTTAATTCTGTCTTTTTGGTTGTTTTGGGGTCGGCTAACTGGTAGGGGTTAGGGCTGAATTGGGTTCATAATAAAGCATCTCATACAGACGGGATGAGACACAGAGGGACGTGACTAAAGGCTGGGAATGAGACCAGGCTGGAGGAGCAGCTGATCAGATGATAGAGGAGGAGCTGAACTGTGTCGAAACTGAAACTGATAAAAAGCAGGATATAAATCTGGGGTCTTCTTCACTCGTCTCCTCTTGTCATCTGTGAATCAAGAGCTTGAAGCCTTTCAGCTGGAGCCTCTGATGCTACATGTTCCTTTACGTGGTTCAGTTTACACGGTGTCACATCATACTTAGAACATACTTACATCTTTAAATGATCCTGAAAGCAACAAACAAGGAGTTTCACTTTAAATTTATTCTTTTTTTTAATCTCTAAGGAACTAAATTCTCCAGAAAGATGCACATACCGACTTCAGAGACACGAATAATCAATGGCATCCTTCTATTTGATCAGGAGAATCCATAGGAGTGTATCTGATACAGGAGTGGGTCTGGGGTTTTCACAGCGGCCCCTTAATCAGAGGGAATCAGTCAGAATCATCTCTGCCGTCTCCCTCGTCTTCGACAAGCTCCCACTTTGATAGATCAAACATTAACAGGCCTTGATCGATGGATAACGAATCGTTAAAACTCCCGCCGCTTCAACAGCAGCTCGCTGTGACAGATGTTCAAGAGAAAAATGCTCACCATCATTCAGGCCCAGTGATTTAGTGAAGGCTGGAGCGATGACTCTGAAAGCAAACTCATCATTAGAGCGATAGCATCAGTCTGCACGGCTGCAAACTCACTCAGGAGGGTTAATGAGGAACAGAGCCGTCAGGATCTTTGTTAGCACGACGCTGCATTAGGTAAATATGAGTCCTGTGGTCTGGAATGAGGGATGATCAGAAGGGTTTCTGGTGGAGGATCTGGAGGAGGAGACCTCAGGAGTCCAAAGGTCAGAGAGGAAAGTCTGTGATGATCGACTCGTTTGAATCACGTTGGGACGTCTAGCGGTGCTAATTCAAAGGGAACTGAACATGAAGACTTTCTCAAGTCATCCGTGACGTTTCATCAGTCCTCCACTGACTGCTGGCCACGCCCACCCTGGTCACATGGGTTTTGTGGTTGAATTACAACTAAATTACAATAAGAACTGATATTTCTTGATGAAGTGACATCATGACCCATGCTGTCATCAGGCAAAAGCCAACCATAAGGAAAGGAAGGGGTGGAGCCTGAACGATAAACAACGTCTGAACATGGGACTAAACTGAGGCCCAAGATCGGTATGAAGCCAACCTTGGACACAAATACGGGACTTGAACCTTATCAGACCGTATTATCTGCCGATGCTTTTTAATCACTTTATTTAAAGAGTAGGATGGAAAATATTGTTCTACAAATGTGGATCTAGATCTGTCAGTTTTTAAACAAGACCAAACACAAACTCCGTCATCCTGGATCTGCTCTCCTCTGTCGACGGCTTGAAGCCTCGTCTGTCCCTGTTTAAGGTTCTTAGTCTTTGATGGGATTGAAACCCAGATCCTGACCTGAAACAACAACAACAACAACACAGGATAGAACCACGGTTCTGTCATCAGTTGTCATGGTAACGACCTATGATAGAGTCGGCCTCTGCAGTCAGCATCACTGCTGGTGTCTTACTGTCACATCAGAAGAACTCGACTGAGTCACATGATCAAAACTATGAAGGCGTCGTCCATCCAGCTACAGTCTGAAGGTCCCACCTGTCTCACCACAAACATGTTTTAATGAAGTGTTTCGCTTTAATTTGAGACATTTTCTGCAGACACCATACTTCCTGTTTGAAGCACCGCCCAAACCTCCATTTGTCACCACATCCTGCTGCTCTGACTGGTGGATCTATCCTGTCCAGAGACGTTCTGATAAAGGAAACCTGAGGTTCCAGATGAGGATGTGTTTGTCGTGTTTCCACCATGTGACTCTAAAAGCAGGTCGTTTACAGGTGGAGACATGAAATCGTCTGAAGATGTTTGCCACGTCTCCAGTCCACTGCAGAGCAGAAACAGTGAGCTCTGTAAGGAGCTCCAGCAGCTCCAGCAGGAGACACATTTGCATAGATTCCTCTCATTTCTATTTATGAACGGGGGGGGGGAAAGTGCAGGAACAGCAAAATTACTGCACATATCTTCACATTTCCATACGTCCACATGTCCCCTAAAGTGATGAGCGAGATAAGCACCTGAAATAAGATCTACAACTCATTCTCTATTTGCTCTCTCTGCCTTTACTCTTTATTTTGAGAATAAAGGACTGTCATTCAGTAAGTCCTTGATATTAAGAAGAAAAAATGAGAACAGGACGAGGAGATTGAAGTCGAGAGAGAAAAACACACCGAGCACATTCAAAGTCACGCTGCAGCTCTAATTGAGTTATGCAGATAGCGTGTGTTGATTGCGAGGCGTGTTGCGATGCTTTGGTGATGCCTCCTGGGACGGGAACAGGCCCATATAAACAGCATTAATGGAGAGAGATGAAAAATGCTCACTGCCTCGGCTCTCTGGCAGCCGTTCCTTTACTCCATCTCTCCTAAAAGCCGCCGTCGTTAACAGTCACAATGACTCAGTCGTGCTTCTTACAGTGGCTTTCTAAGATGTCACCGTGCACACTGAGCAGCAGTGCATGGCTTCATACAGGCCTCACAGACAGGAGCTTAAAGGAGCAGTCCGTCAGTTTGTCTCCATATTCAGAACAGACCTGCTAGCATAGCTTACTTACATTTATGATGTTAACTATGATCACATTTTCAGTATAAACTGTCCCTAGAGGTGATAATTAAGAACCACCTTAAACTGGATGAAATGAAATGATTAAAACAGCAAACCTTCATCATCCTGAGTTTTATTTTGAACACAAAACATGTTAATCTGTTCTAATCGCTCCCTTTCTTACTGCTGGGTTTAAATGTTTTAGTGCACTTACTATAAATGATGCACACTTTATATTATGACTAACCATGATTCAAAGCACGCTGCTGCTTTAGAAAGTCACATGACATCACATACACCGGATGATGTCCACATTAAAATGGCTGTAGCCTCTGAATGAGGTCTGATGTGATCACCAGCAGACGGTGATCAGCTGACCATCTGCATCATCACCTCTCTTCTCTGGTTTTGGTTCTGGATGATGATTCTGGTCTGACTGGTCTCATTCAGGTCAGATGACCACGGATCAGATATGAGACTCAGGTCTCCTGATCCTGGTGATGTGAATGCAGCCTTTGTTACAAACTGTTATGAAATGTGTCATAGATGCTCTGTTAGCTTCCAGGCTGCAGACAAACAGGCTGTCTGTGCAGAGAGGGAGGAGAAACAATGTGATGATTGTTATAGTGGTAAACAGAGTGTTTAACTGAGAGAAGACATTTTAGTTGGATGTGAGACACACTGACGCGCCCCACACAGAGAAGACCACACCTCAGCAGCAGATGCCTTCCAGCTGCTCTGAGAATCAATTCCTCAGAGTAACGCTGCAATATGTGGAAGACGGGAACACTATCTCTGCATTCCAACCTCGTTATCCAGGGAGGCTGATTGCCGAGGAAAACATATGGTCCTATCTACAACACAGCAAAAACACAAAAGAAAAAAAACACACAAATAAACCCAGCGCTGATCGTTTACTGTGCACTCAGATCTCTGTGGACGGAGGCCGTTTATATGCAAAGCTTTTCATCGGTTCAGAGCATTTATAAGGGGTTTGGGAGCAACATGGCAACCTGAAGTTAAAAAGACGAGAGCAGAAATGAGGGCGAATATATTCTGTTTTTACCAATAGAGAATTGGTAAAGACAGGAGACAGCTTTGTTTCCTGGATTCTCCCACTACAGCATCGCCTGCATACGGCATCGCCTGCATACGGCATCGCCTGCATACGGCATCGCCTGCATACGGCATCGCCTGCATACTGCATCGCCTGCATACGGCATCGCCTGCATACGGCATCGCCTGCATACTGCATCACCTGCATACGGCATCACCTGCATACTGCATCACCTGCATACGGCATCCCCTGCATACGGCATCCCCTGCATACGGCATCACCTGCATACGGCATCCCCTGCATACGGCATCCCCTGCATACGGCATCACCTGCATACGGCATCCCCTGCATACGGCATCAGGTGCATACGGCATCACCTGCATACGGCATCAGGTGCATACGGCATCAGGTGCATACGGCATCACCTGCATACGGCATCCCCTGCATACGGCATCCCCTGCATACGGCATCACCTGCATACGGCATCCCCTGCATACGGCATCAGGTGCATACAGCATCACCTCCACTACCTGAACACAGAACGGAGCCCAGCTCCAGATAAGCTGCCTGTTTTTACTGCCATCTCACCGCAGACATAAAACTTTTCTCCAGCAGAGGAAGTAAAATTAGCATTTAAATAGCAACACATATTCTATCATCAAACCTGATTTGATGCAACAGCAGTTGACACACAGTAAAAAACAAAAAAACAATCAGGACAAGGAGAAGGGGGAGAAGTCAAGAGGAAAGAATATCTTCAGCAGCAAAAACACTCATTTTCCTTTCTGTGTGAGACAGAATGTCTTCATCACATGGAGGAGGAGGAGGAGGAGGAGGAGGAGGGGAGACTCAGAGACGCTGCTTTCAAACCATTAGAATGTCTTATTCTGTGTTGAGGAGCAGAGATCATCCTCCTCAGACCAGGGTCTGCCAGAGACGTTGATCTGGATCTGCTCCATGTGTCCTCCTCGGCGTGGACCTGGTCCACGCCTCCATCCTGTCCCTCTTTTGGTTGGATGAGGTGGATTCTGCTGCAGCTCTAAATGATTCTGTGATGCCTGGGCTGTGTCAGGACCATCCTCTTCCTCACTGCTTGTGAAGATAAAGGAGATGGTCCGAGGTCTTGTTTTTGGTAATGGGCCTCTGTCTGGACTCCGGGCTGGCCACACCCCTTTGAGCAGATGGAAGATTCTCATTGGGTATCTAGAAAGCCCCTCCTGCTTTAAAAGGCATGTGTTTGACTCCCTGATGAAGGCTTGGTGCTGAAACACAGGTTCTCCAGATGAATCTCACACATCTAGGTTTCCTCTTATTTTCTTCACAATGAATGCACTTAATCATGCCTTTGGCACTGCAGCAGAATTATTCATGGCCTATTGAAATGAGAGCGCTGAGCCATTAATCAGATACTGCTAACTGCCACCGATGAGGCCAGAGCCTATTAAAATGTATGTCCTTTTAATTTGGCCATGTGGCTCCGTCATGGTGCAGCATTCATTCACGCCTCAGCCTTTACCAGGCCGTCATTTACCTTCACAGGGAGGATCCCAGCAGAGGCCTCTGATGTGATGAAGGTCAGCCATGCAGCTACTGTTGATGTTTACTGAACACGAGCCACGTTTTCTTTACATCTGGTAATAATTGATGCTCGTTAAAGAGGCGTCGATATCCTGTGATGACCTCATCAGTGTTGATCAGGGATTGGTTGTACAAATTTTATGTCACTTTAATTCCAGCGCCTTCAAACATGCGTTTAATTTTTTCAGCTTAGTTGCAGCTTCATCACCTGTGATAGAAACACGATCATCATCATCATCATCATCATCAGTGTTCCTCATCTCCCTGAGGAACACCTTCAACAGGCAATGAATCGTGAACAGAGCATAGCAGGCCTGTAATGATCCAGATGATGATCCGGATCACCACCAAAATCTGATGGATTGTTCCTCGGTCCATATCCTACATCTACAAAACATTTAATCAGCAGCCGTCCTTTTAGAGAAATCCTACAAACACACAAAGGTAAAAACTTCGATGGAAGATGCACAACATATGGAAAGATGAAAATGACTGTTAAAAATGTTAATAACATAGTAAGATGTCACATAGATAAGAGAAACAGGAACACAATGGTGTCAGGTTAAGAGCGGACTAACAATCGCTGCTGCACAAACAATCCTCGTCCTCCGTCCTGAGGAACTTCACACCAGATATGATTCACAGGCCAGAGGAGACCTGCAGGCAGCCACACAGGTGGATCTGCTCAGAGCTGTCAAAGTGCATCTGATGCTGCAGACGTATGTGAGATGTGGACATGTTGATGTTGGAGGTTTGCTGAGCAGCTGCCTGCTGGCCATAGAATCCACACATACATGTCACACAAATAGAATCTCTGCAGCATCTTCCATCAATCAGAAAGAGATCAACCACAGCACAGTTCTGGAATACAGGTCAGAGGGGGCGGAGTACTACCATAGTCCTGGAGGCCAGAGTCCAGAGTCCAGAGGCCAGAGTCCAGAGGCCAGAGTCCAGCACACAGACTCAGATGAAGTGTGGAGATACAGACAAACACACAGTGAGGAAGAGGCTGACAGCTTTTTCTCCTGATGATGGATGTCGAGTGAAAAGCATCTGTTTAACTGATGCCTCCTAAAATGGAAACAAAGAGAAGGCTCTGGACCCTCCATCAGACGCCACCAGCTACTGTTTGTCTGTGTCTCTGTGTGTGTCTGTGTGTCTGTGTGTGTGTGTCTGTGTGTGTGTGTGTGTGTGTGTGTCTGTGTGTGTGTGTGTGTCTGTGTGTGTGTGTGTGTGTGTGTGTGTGTCTGTGTGTGTGTGTCTGTGTGTGTGTGTGTGTCTGTGTGTGTGTGTCTGTCTGTGTGTGTGTGTCTGTCTGTGTGTGTGTGTCTGTGTGTGTGTGTGTGTCTGTGTGTGTGTGTGTGTCTGTGTGTGTGTGTCTGTCTGTGTGTGTGTGTCTGTCTGTGTGTGTGTGTGTGTGTCTGTGTGTGTGTCTGTGTGTGTGTGTGTGTGTCTGTGTGTGTGTCTGTGTGTGTGTGTGTGTGTCTGTGTGTGTGTGTGTGTGTCTGTGTGTGTGTGTGTGTCTGTGTGTGTGTGTGTGTGTCTGTGTGTGTGTGTCTGTGTGTGTGTCTGTGTGTGTGTGTGTGTGTGTGTGTGTGTGTGTGTGTCTGTGTGTCTGTCTGTGTGTGTGTGTGTGTGTGTCTGTGTGTGTGTGTCTGTGTGTGTGTGTGTGTGTCTGTGTGTGTGTGTGTGTGTCTGTGTGTGTGTGTCTGTGTGTCTATGTGTGTGTGTGTGTCTGTGTGTGTGTGTGTCTGTGTGTCTATGTGTGTGTGTGTGTCTGTGTGTGTGTGTGTCTGTGTGTCTGTCTGTGTGTGTGTGTGTCTGTGTGTCTGTCTGTGTGTGTGTCTGTGTGTGTGTGTGTGTGTCTGTGTGTGTGTGTCTGTGTGTGTCTGTGTGTGTGTGTCTGTGTGTCTATGTGTGTGTGTGTGTCTGTGTGTCTGTCTGTGTGTGTGTGTCTGTGTGTGTGTCTGTGTGTGTGTGTGTGTGTCTGTGTGTCTGTGTGTGTGTGTGTCTGTCTGTGTGTGTGTGTGTCTGTGTGTCTGTCTGTGTGTGTGTGTCTGTGTGTGTGTCTGTGTGTGTGTGTCTGTGTGTGTGTGTCTGTGTGTGTCTGTGTGTGTGTGTGTGTCTGTGTGTGTGTGTGTGTCTGTGTGTGTGTGTGTGTGTGTGTGTGTCTGTGTGTGTGTGTCTGTGTGTGTGTGTGTCTGTGTGTGTCTGTGTGTGTGTGTGTCTGTGTGTGTGTGTGTGTGTGTGTGTCTGTGTGTGTGTGTGTGTGTCTGTGTGTGTGTGTCTGTGTGTGTGTGTCTGTGTGTGTGTGTCTGTGTGTGTGTGTGTGTGTCTGTGTGTGTGTGTGTCTGTGTGTGTGTGTGTGTGTGTGTCTGTGTGTGTGTGTGTGTGTGTGTGTCTGTGTGTGTGTCTGTGTGTCTGTGTGTGTGTGTGTGTGTGTGTCTGTGTGTGTGTGTGTGTGTGTCTGTGTGTGTGTGTCTGTGTGTCTGTGTGTGTGTGTGTCTGTGTGTGTCTGTGTGTGTCTGTGTGTGTGTGTGTGTGTGAGTCTGGACTGATGGACCTTCACAGTGATCTGAGGTAACTTTCTCCCATCTTTACTACATGTTCAGGTCAGATCATTGTTTCGGTCGACAGTCATATTAACTCTGTTGATTCTCACTGATCTGGATATGGTTCAAAATAATTCAGCCAATCAGAACATGTTTCATGTCTGGATGTTCTCATTAAACCAGACTAAAATACTGATGGTTTTCTTACAATCAGACTAAAATGTCCAGACTTTTATTAAAACTGGACTAAAATCATGTGTCTAAATATAATAAAAACTAATCAGGACCTTTGGCACCAAATTAAAAATGAATGACTAAATGAACATTTGTCTTCCAGTACCTATACATCACTGATGTGAACAGATGTTCTGATAAAGAGCCTCCAGGATCTGTGTGCTGTACATCAGCCTGTGTGAATCCGTCTGGATGTGTTGTTACCATGAGAGGAATTTGTTCACCCGTGTCTGAGCACACAAAGAGGCGCCGTTTGTTTTTCACCAGGCGCTGCAAACACTCCTCCATCACCACAGAGAGGCGTCTCTCAGCGGGACCCTGCCCACATGCTCGGCAACACAGGCAATCTGTTTGGCAGGACGGGGCATGGCGGCGTCTGTTTGTGTGCACATCCACACCCTCGGTGTTTTACACCTACATGTCTGAAAAATGAGTGATGCTCTGCAGCAGATGGAGCATTCTGATGCAAGAGAACACAATCAGAGTCTTTTCTCATCCAAACAATAAGTCAGATGTGTATTATTATTTTATTCAGCGGTAAACCTGACGATAAATACCTCTGATGTCATAGAAAACTGTTCTATATGTGTTCTATTCTTCGTCATTTTACAGAAGAACAAAAAAGTAGAAAATCATGAAAGGACTCAGAAATGTGGACATGGTTAGTCTGTATGGAGACACAGGGGGGCTATTTAAGCAGTCTACATGGTGGAACTGGTCCAACCAGCTAGTTTTCATATAGTCTCTTAATCATTCATCGGTGTGTTTGCTCATGAATTCAACCAATCAGAGCTCATCTCTCATCCCTTTAAAGCCAGGTGTGTCTCACCTTTAACCAGCATCACTGGTCTTCACTGAGGGACAGGTATGTGGTCCTGGTGGACCCTCTGCCTCCCCCGTCTCCCAATCCTCCTCCCATCAACAACTATCTGACTGCATATGAGCAAAGTCAGCATATTTAACTGAGGAGGACATAAACCCAACAAGAAGCTTTTGTATGATCCGTCAGACAAACTAACAACAGGAGGTTGTGTAACAGAGTCTTCAGCACAAACAAAACCAGACAGACCGACGTTGTGTTGTTGTTGTTGTTGTTGTTGTTGTTGTTCTGTCTGTAACAGCCATGTGTGAAGCAGGTCTGTGTCGTCATTGTTTTGCCTGTTTACACAGTGATGGTACAGTGGTCTAAACTCTGAAGCCTGTTGTCAAAAGTTTACGTTTTCAGGCCCCCAAAAGGCCGTTGTTGTGTAAACAAACAGCCAAAACACAAGAAATGTTTACCGTTCTAGGGGGAAACCGTTGTCATGTAGCTGTAATACCACACAAAACACACCAGGCAAACGGATCTACTCTAACTCCTTATAGTTCCTTCTTTTGTGTTTGCTTCTTGTGAACTACTTTGGTGTTCCTGGTCAGAAATGACCAGTCTGTCCCAGCTGATTGTAAATCCATAATAATACTCAGAACATTTGACCATCATGTTGCCACAGAATGAACTGAGGCCTCAAAAAGCTTTATAATAAAATGTATTATTGTTATTATTTATAAACCAGAGCTGTGAGAAAGTTGTTAATATCGTTGGAACAATGTTGTGGTTGTTTTTGATAATTGCCTACAGGTTGGTTCCCATGAGGTGGAACTTTTATTGGAGATAGGTTTCCCTGGGGGTTGCCATAGTAGCCAAAAAGGGGCGTTTCTAATGACTGGTCATTTTTGACCAGGAACACCAAGAACACAAGTTCAATAAAACATCGAACATTTAGTAAAAATTCTCAACATTTCTTTTGTGTGTTCAGAGGCCATTTGTGAACAAAGTCTTAAGAAAAACAGATTAAATTAACTTCTAAATCTGAAAGATTTACAAAACAGAAGAGTTAAAGTAAGTCGAGTAGTTTAAGAATAATTGATAAAAAAAACATACATTTTTTTATTGTGAAATGTTCAAAAAGTGGAACAAATGAACCACCTTCATCCCGATCCTCTCCAAAACGTGATGCGTTCCAACTCCTCTATAGAGTTTGATGAAAACACATCAAGTAGCTTTTGTGAGATCCAAACAAACCAAACTCTCCTCACCTCCTCGGTGGAGGTGCTTCATTTAGGAATTTCTAGAGCTGGCAAGGTGAATTTAGAGCTTGTTGAAAAGACTTATAGCACTGAGTAAACACTTGATGCAACGACGCAAATAAAAACCCGGCAGCAGAGAAGAACACTCCTTAGCCATTGTCAGGTCTGACCCTTTACATCAGGCTCACTTTTCAATGCAAGGCCTGCCCTTAAACAGAGACAGAACCACGGTCTCCTCTCTAGTGTCAAATAGTTTTCTTAAAATGCTTTGCACTCAATTAATGGTAACATGAGCTGAATTCAGAATGTTGTCCTTCAAGTTTCCTGAGACTCGACGAGTAAAAGAAAACTATGAGGAAAAACAACCAGAGAAACCTTTTCAGAGGCGAATTTACCAAAACTCCAGAGCTTGACTTTACTTTATGACCTGAAGACAAACATACGCAGCTATGACAGCACTGTGAGGTAAACTGAGACGTATAAAGACTCGTCCTCCAGCACGAGGCCACATCTCGATTACGTTGATTGCTCTTTAAGCCCTTCAGCTCTGACATATAGACCCGGCCTCGCAGAGTCGTTAGCATCAATCTGTAAGGACCAGACTCCTCTCCAATTCTTGTGATCACCCTAAAAGTAATTTACCTAATGGATTAGTGTCATTATATAATGACAACAGCCATATTATGAACGCAACAAAGCAGGAACTGTAGTTCATTAGAGGGAAGGGAATTGTTTTGGGGGCTTGAGATAAGGAGCTGAGGAGAATGAGTCCAACATTTTTATTTATTTATTCCTATTTAATGAAATACATAATAAGCAGTGTGATGACCTCAGTCGACAGAAATACAACTAGAATCCAAGCAAAGGGAAATAAAACATCCTACTTGCCATGGTGATGTCATCATGAAGACGTAGGAGGCCGCTAGCTCCAACAAATGACGACAAGCTAATGTGACTTCTTCACTTGTACGGCCACGAGAGGACTGATGATTATTATTTCTAACATTTTCATGGACGACAGATTTTCTTTGTGAGAAAATGTTTGCCAAGTCTTTCAGAAACTAATGCAAACCTCTGTCAACACTGACTATTACCTCCATAGGGTCCCTTGGACCCAGAAGTTTTGAATCGACTCCAAAAGTCACTGGTTCCTTCTTTGGGACGACGTCCAGTCCTCCACCCAGTTTCATGGTGATCCGTCAAGTTAAGTGTAACTGGTGAAAAGGTTCTAGTGTAATGCTGTGACTGGGTGGGTCATGGGTCAGACTAGTCATGGGTCAGACTAGTCATGAGTCAGACTAGTCATGGGTCTGTCATGGGTCAGACTAGTCATGAGTCAGACTAGTCATGGGTCTGTCATGGGTCAGACTAGTCATGAGTCAGACTAGTCAGACACTAGTCATGAGTCAGACAAGTCATGGGTCAGACTAGTCATGGGTCAGACTAGTCATGGGTCAGATGAGTCAGACTAGTCATGAGTCAGACTAGTTATGGGTCAGACTAGTCATGGGTCAGGCTAGTCATGGGTCAGACTAGTCATGGGTCAGACTAGTTATGGGTCAGACTAGTCATGGGTCAGACTAGTCATGGGTCAGACTAGTCATGGGTCAGACTAGTTATGGGTCAGACTAGTCATGGGTCAGACTAGTCATGAGTCAGACTAGTCATGGGTCTGTCATGGGTCAGACTAGTCATGAGTCAGACTAGTCATGGGTCTGTCATGGGTCAGACTAGTCATGAGTCAGACTAGTCAGACACTAGTCATGAGTCAGACAAGTCATGGGTCAGACTAGTCATGGGTCAGACTAGTCATGGGTCAGATGAGTCAGACTAGTCATGAGTCAGACTAGTTATGGGTCAGACTAGTCATGGGTCAGGCTAGTCATGGGTCAGACTAGTCATGGGTCAGACTAGTTATGGGTCAGACTAGTCATGGGTCAGACTAGTCATGGGTCAGACTAGTCATGGGTCAGACTAGTTATGGGTCAGACTAGTCATGGGTCAGACTAGTCATGGGTCAGACTAGTTATGGGTCAGACTAGTCATGGGTCAGACTAGTCATGGGTCAGACTAGTTTAAATCCACATTTCTGTTGGTAACTCACTAACATTGACTGAAATGAACTGAACGGGTCCAGAGGGGAATTTTAAAATGATGATGGTTGATTCAAGAAGTACACAACAAATTGAAGAAGACGGGGACACAGTAGAGCGGATACCTCCACCTTTTAATTCAAATTAACCCTTAATCCCAATTATTAACCTAAGTTATTAGGTTTAATGAGGATCCCTTTAGGTCGTCTTAATCCTGATCCGGTGAAAACAGCCTCTGTGGTGAATGTTAGAAAGCGACCAGATGATTTTGTGGGCCTTTCATGCTTTTATGCACTGACTCCTGCTATAACCCATAAGACATCTGTGGCAAAGGGCTAAAATAATTGATAAAAACACTGTAGACCTTGAAAGGTGGAATTAGGGGGAAACACAACAGCTCTAACAACGTGGCAGAGTTCATCCAGACAGCAGCTCCAGCAACACGATGAGTTCACACATAAAGCCTTCCAGTCACTCTAAGCTCCACTTAGATCATCCGCTGTCTTCTCTCCTCCACCTGCCAAGTGGATGACAGCTCTCTGCGGACCCACTTTAACAAGAAGGGCCTCGGGGCCCGAAGGGGAAAACAAGGGAATCCAGCAGATTGGTGGAGAAGCCCATGGGAGACGGCAGCAGTCTGCTTTCTTATCCCTGCTGTATCCACCAGCCTCAGTCTGGAACTCTATCTGGACCGTGACACTCCAGCAAAGTTACAAGTCAAGATAAGTCTCCCGTCCAATGGGAGACGAGCGTTGGGGGTACTGTGATTAAGCATGTGCTTCGTTATCACCTTGGGAAAGGCTGAGTAAAAGCAGAAAGGATGCAGGAAGTGAAGCGAGAGAAATCCACCGTTTTCCCAGGAGTAATCAATTAATTGTGGGAAAGTTGCCAGCAATTACTGATCAAAGGAGGAGCTGAATGCAGTCCTTAAGCCTGGAAGAAGTTTAATAAGTCACCTGTACGCCTCGTAGTCCGGCCTGCTTATCGCTGTAAATGAAGCCTTAATGAGACACTGAGATTATCAGGAGCTTCGCTCAGATCCCTGGAGACGGAGTAAATATGGAGCACAAATCAGTCCAGAATGGTCACATTAAGTTACTCAGCTGCTTCTGCAGGAATGATTCCACTGCATAGATTCTCAGGTTTATCACCACTTTAATTAGTTGTTTTTTTTGGCTCTGTGAACGTTGAGCAAAGCACAAATGTCACACATCATGCATATTCCATTCCTCAGAGGTCAGGTCAAACAGAGAGGATGAACTCTGCTGGTGACCTTGTCCCTCTCCCTGCAGAGCTGAACTCTGCCCGACCCTCAGGTCGCTCGCCTCAGCCGCCTAATTATGGATGTCACAAAGTGACGCCTGCACAGCGGCAGCCGTTATGCTGGAAACCAAGCTGCCGATGCTGCAGAAACGTTGGGCGGCGGTGCTGAAATAGGACATGTGTTCCCCCGACGAGGCGTCACAGTCGACTGATGCTGCAGCAGCAGACGTATCTCCCACCAATCATTCCTGACAGCCAGCGACACTGCAGATGTGCTTCTATTAGGACCAATGGTGCAAACCAGCACGACTGTGTGTGACAGGTTAGCATCATCAGTCTGAGGAGCCAGCAGGAGATGAAGCTCTGAAGGCCTGTGGGACCAGAACTACCTGTTGGCTCCAGTCTCTTATAAAGACATTATTACTGATGACATCTCAGACCAGAGTCTGTGGACTGGAAGCCTGACGCTCCACACTAATGGATCCCTATGAGCACACATGGCTCAGTCTAAACTCTGGAAGGGAAGTCCTCCCTGTCCTTAAATTTACTTTAAATTCCACTTCCAGTGTTGAAAACAGATCGTCTTTCTCACTGTGAGAGCAGTAGCTAAATGTTGGGAATCTACGTCTTTACAAACCAACATATGTTGAATCTTTACATTTCTTTGTTTTCTTTAGGCACCAAAAAAACACTTATTAAAAATCGTGTTGCTTTAAAATCTGTGGTTTTGTCACCAACGTCCAGAAACCTCCGGACAGCTCGTAGAAAAGATGAGCTTTATTCACCACAGACTGGGCTGGAAACGATGTCTCGTCCTCCATGAACATTAAATTAAATTTATGGACTTCAGTCATCAACAACTCTGCTGGTTGTAGATCTATTTCTGCTTTTTGTGCCACAAAGACGAGAATAAATCGAAAGTTAGTCCATAAACCTTCAACCTGAACGTGGTTTGAGACAAACTGTAGAATTTATACAGAGGAAACATAAAACAACAAACAGAGCCGACCTTTGACTGGAGGAACTGGACTGGATTCCAAAGTTCTTCCTCCTATGAATAGAACCCTGCAACATGTATTGACCATATTTCACCAAACACAAATCATGTGACTGTATTATACTTGTATAATTTGATATAATATTCATGTGGAATTGTTTATTTTTGTAGTTTTGAACGACTTCTTTTCCAGTAACCTTAACAAACCAAAGAATTTCTTTTATTGATTTACATGGAAACAAATAACCAAACATTAGGGGCATGGATAGTCTCTGTCCACCGGGCCTAAAACCATTTCTAGGTGAAACACTGAGCCTCATAAGTCAACCCTCATCTTTGCTTAACTTCTACCTGCCCCAGAGGAGCTTTCAAATGAATCTTTATTGACAACAGGCAGGACTGTTTCACAACGTGAACACATGAATCATCCTCATCAGACTGATGAAACATGAGGAAAGCTGTCATCACACATTCATTAATGCTCAGACTCCTGACTCCAGTGTTCCACTACGCTCCTGGTGAGGGTGAGACGAGGGTGAGACGAGGGTGAGACGAGGGTGAGGTTTCTGTAAACAGGATGGCTCAGCTTTGGGTGAGGTCTATCATTGTAGAGTAAAAGAAGGAGACAGTTCCACGCTGTCCTGTCCTCCTGTCAGACACTAGATTACAGTAGAACGGGTAGGAGGTGAGGTAAGGACCCCCCCCCCCCCCCCCAACCCTCCCTTCAGTGTACAGAGATTGTGGCGTTAAAGCCTAAAACTTCTTCCCTGCATTAGTCAAATCTCCCACAGCTTCTTCTTTCGTGGTGAGCATCCTCCTGGGACGGGAGGAAAACAGTGGCCCAGTTTGGTGTGAGGTAACTGACAAATGTGCGTTTCTCAGTAGGAGGGACTCTGCGAGCGTTGAGGAATAGTTACCCATGTGTTTCTTTTCCTGGCAGTGCAGGTTACTGCCTGTGTGCCTGAAACCTCATTAAGCATCCGCTGTCATCCTCCATCTGTTAAACACTCAGCCGGCGGAGCTGAGAGGGAAGCAAGCTGTCTGCTGGCTTCCTCCTTCACTCTTTATCCTCCTCTCCATCACTTGTGTGCTAACTTTATAAGTCTACAGTGTCCTCTTTGTTTTCCTGCATCCCTCCACTTTATCCCCTCTGAATCCTTTTACATTCTGCACCACTGGCCTGTTGTTCTGCTCCCAATATGGCTCTTCTGAGGGCAGCAGGACTGACAGTTTCTTCACCATAAATACAGAAATAATGCGGCGAGAGATTCACATTATGATTATGGCCTGTTTAAGACTGAGCTCATAGTGGTTCCAGTCCTGCCCCTGAGGTACATAATGAAAAGCAGACAATTCTTGCCCACAAAAGGCATTTTAGAATTCAATTTTCTTTATCGAGGATAGCTCAGCGTTATTGTTTCTGCATGGGACTGAATGTTTTCTTGTTTTATCGTTCTCCCTTGTGGGCACCTGCGACCGGTAACCAGGCACAGGAAGAATTGTCATCAAAGGCAGCACCATTAGGAAAGGACATCAAGTAAACAGTTGCTCTTCATCTCTTCTGTTCCCTTACTGAATACATCATTATCTGTTCTGCCTCCTTCCAGCAGACAGCCGCCGACACACACAGATAGCACAGACTTCCTCCTCTCTTCTGTCTGGACCGGGTGTAAATAGACAGGGTCAGCGGCTCGGGTCAGGGTTTCCGACCAGACTGGATCTCCGGAGGCTCCCGCCTCGGGGACTCGGGCTCTGTCAACCTCGGGCCTCTTCTGGGCTCCACCAGGTGCCCCTCGTGCCCCTCCAAACTTTATAATGAGGCAGTTAGCTGTGCAGCGGTGGCCTTTCAGTGACGTTAGATGACCGATGCTGTGATGAGAGAGAATATTGATAAAGCTGTCGGGAGGAGCAGCTCTGCTCGGCTGCAGCTGTCTGTGTGAGGACAGCGTTTCCTCCCCGAAGACTCTTTTCTGTCCGTCAGTCACCACCTGAACACAAATAAACAGCAGCGTTCCACACCAAAAACCTCTGCCAGGGCTGAGGAGGTCAGCTCCATTACACATTTATTTAGAAAAGGAAAGCGTTCCACAGGGAGACCAAAGAAGAAGTGAGCTTCACAGGAGAAACTTCATGGGGAACCGGAGCCGAGGGTGGAGTCTAGTTTCTGATGAAGTTGCAGATATTGTTGATAACTTTTCTAAACATCTTGAGGACAAACCCACATCATCACATGACCTCCTCCAGCTGACGGAGGTTTGATGAACAACCTGTTCCCGTCTCCAGTGATGAGCTCGCTCTCCTCCA
>CM075185.1:2104268-2116768 GCA_037577475.1 Chaunax sp. Z400
AGACTGAATCAAAGCAGATACAGATCCCGCTTCAGGCTGTCCCAGCTGTGTGACACGCTCAGCTCTACTGCATCTACAACACATCCCGTAGCCACGGCAACCAGCTGCCAGTAAGATGTTTGTCATGCTGAGCAGCAAGAAACCAAAATGAATGTAAACAAGAAATAGAAAAGCCTCCTGGCATTTAATTTCCATTCTTACCATGGAAAATAAAAACGGTAGATCTTTAATATTCCAGATTTAGAGAAATCCAGCAGTGAACAGTTTCAGAGACATAAAATCAACTATATGACCATAAAAATCACAGTTCAGAAAACACTCTGAAATGGGGGAAAAACGAATAACAAGCACAAATAGTCCATTTAGTTTTTTTTTTACATCGGACACAAGTGGTGACCCAGGAGTTTGGTTTTATGTTGAATGAACGAATGATACATGGATTTAAACCAACCCAACCATGGTTCAGTTTGATCTGGACCGGGACCACCTCAAAGACCAGGTGTTTAATCCAGCTCTTGGTCCCGGGGAGGTTTCACACCTGCAATTATGTCTGGATCAAACTGAAAAGTCCCAAAGTCCGGACCAAATGACGTAGGTGTTGATGCGCCATTAGAAAGACTAAGATTAAAGAGTCCGATTTATTCCACTGTTCCCTGGACGGGAACCACAGGAGGAAAGCATCTCTCTAAAAAAGAGTGGTCTGTGTGTTTCTGTCAGCTCGATCAGTAGAGTAGTGCTTTACATTTGTCAGTAGTGAGGTGGTAACGTCTCTGTTTCCTGAGTCAAACACCTTTTCAGTAGCAGAGTTCTCTGATTGATCGAGTCGTGTGTTCGTGTTCAGATGCTACATTCAAGTTCAAGGACAAGTTCTTTATTTGGTCACTGTCTTAATTCACACCTGGCAAACATGGGAGTAAAAGTCAGGTTTCCACAGAGACAACATTCATAAAAACAATTTACTAAACGTAGATTTGAGCTGAAATAATCCTAATATCACCTACTAACCTGTAACGTCTCTGATAACACCTGAGTTTGGTTTGAACCTGGACTGTTTCTCTGCGTGAACCTGGACTGTTTCTCTGCGTGAACCTGGACTGTGTGAGACCTTTGTAGGGAAGCTATGTAAATCCTTTGTGCTCCTGAGTTTATGGAGTCATATCCCTCTTAAAATAATGTGTATATGGTTTGATGTGGGCTGATGCAGCCCGACATGTAGCCTCAGGACCTTTATCCACTTACATGATGCTATATGCTATAGCATAGATTCTAAATAATTTCAGAATTAGTTCAAGGATTTCCTCGTGAGTCAAGTTCCATATAAATCCACTTTCAGAGTCGGCAAACATTCTTTTACCTCCACTGAGGAGGTCATGTTTACACCGGCGATGTCTGTTTGTCTGTCAGCAGGATTATTGAAAAAGAGGCAGAGTCTGGTCCAAAGAGACGTCCACTCACTACTGTGAGACAACAGATAATAATGATCCAGACTGACCTGAGATCAGATTCAGTTTGGGGTCAAATTTATCTTCAACAGTTCCTGATGTAGATCCTGAAGAAAACCACCATCAGTGAAATCTAGTTTTTCTAGAATAACTATCAAACCAATAATGATAACAATGTGATCCAGATTCTAGGGGCAGGTTTTCATGGTCCAGGATCACATGATGAGGGTCAGACCATCAGGGGATGGTGGTTTATGGTGTGATGACATGAGGTTTGCTGTCTCTCTCTAATTCTCATCATTTATTCAGGTTAAATTAAATTAAATTAGGTTTGTTTAAATGTAGGTTAAATTAAAAATCCATTGAGATGAATATATTAGAACCAAATTGTCAAAAAATTATGAAATTCGAGCAACTAAAGTTCTTACAAAGTGAAATTCAAAACTTTATTGAAATGAATGAATAAGCAGAAACTGTGCAGAATGCTTCAGTATCCTGTGGTCAGTGAAGTACACACAGGTGTATGAATGAGAAGAACAACTGAACTGGTTTCATTCAGAGTATAAAAGTCTTTTCTATCTTCTCTCCATGGTGACGTCATCATTCCAGAGTAATTAGAGTAAAAAAGGAGGCGTGGCCTGATGCGTTACCCAGAGCTCCACGCTGTCCTGACATCATCTGGCCACAGTAAATAGGCCGTCCCATGATGATGATGTCGCTGATGACTTGTGGCGCCGCTGACAGGAAGCAGCCTTTTTAGCAGGGAAGTCACTGCAGCACTCTGACCTCCTCTCTAATGACAGCGACACGATGACCTCACACCGCTGCGACGCCCAGCTCATCTACATGCATCCAGGGTGAGCGGGTGACACGAGGTCAGGGAGAACACGAGGAGCTGCCAACGCTCCACCAGCTGCTGACCCTGGAAAATGATCTGCAGCAGCAGATGGGCGGAGCCAACAGGAAACCAGCGTCAGAGCAGCGACATCTGGCTCCGTTATGGAGGGATAATTAGGAACCAGCAGTACACAAATAATAACTGAGACACACATGTCTGCAAACAAAGCCTGTGGGAGAGGAAACGTTCAACACTTTATTCACTCAGAGGAGGAGGGGGTGAGGAGGAGGGGGTGAGGAGGAGGGGGTGAGGAGGGGGTGAGGAGGAGGGGGTGAGGAGGAGGGGGTGAGGAGGAGGAGTCACTCCTGTTTCAGACATCGACAGGTAACGAGTTCAAAACGTCATTATATGTTGAGACACCATAAACCTCCATCAAGGCGGAGCTTCCCTCCATCAAGGGGGAGCTTCCCTCCATCAAGGCGGAGCTTCCCTCCATCAAGGCGGAGCTTCCCTCCATCAAGGCGGAGCTTCCCTCCATCAAGGCGGAGCTTCCCTCCAAAGGTTCTCCTCCCTCCACCAGTTACATCTCCATCTGTACGACTGCCTGAATTTACTGTGTAACTGTAAAACGTTGTAAACAGTCAGAAAACTGACTGCAAAGTAAAGATGATGTTTAATTTTATGTTATCAAAGCTAAACAGCTTTTTTTCAACATAACATTAATGACCTTCTATCTGTAATCTGTCTCCTGTCTGTTTTTAAGCGTACATTCTTTCACCTGGAACGTGGATCCATCCAGAAAAACAGCTGTTCCAGAGGAGTCAGCTGGGCGGTGTAATCTGTTCCTGATCAGGAACAGGAACTGGATCTACTATATTCAATGGTTCCTTCTTTAGGGTGACGCCCACTCTTCCTCCCACTGTGATGTAATCCATCAAGTTTAAGACTATCTGACAAAACCGGTGAAAAAGAGGAAAATGTTCCTGCTTCCACTCCAAAGTTCCTCCAAAGTTCCTCCAAAGTTCCTCCTGCTACATCATTTTCTTCTTGAGTTAGCTGCTAACTGCTGCTCGCTGCTTTTTTTTTTTTTTTTTGACCCCCATCATCCCCAAAAGAACAACAGGCTGCTGTTAGCATGCAGTGAGAAAACAGCTGTAACCTGATGACCTTTATAAGAAACGCTGTTAGCAGGAAACCAGTGGGATCATTATTCTGTAGCCTCACAAACTCATTAGACTGTTTGCTTCATCTTATTAACGAGGAACAGTTCAGTCATCCTCCAGCTTCATCATCTGAGCCACCTTCACACTGCAGACCTATGACATCATTACTGGTGACAGACGTACAGATGTGTTTCCTGTTGTGCGCTGATGGAGGAGGAGGCTGGTGAACAGCTGACAGAGCTCGTCAGGAAGTCGACCATCTGAACAGAAAAGATGCTCAGAGGGAAAATAGAACCAAATAAAGCCTCAGATAAATGTGTCAATCAGACAGATTTGGAGTTTTTACATCATTTCCTCCTTTTTCTCCTGACAGAAACGATTCAGGGCTTCAGGGTAACGTTGGTCTCCTGATGGTGATGATGATGGATTTACATCTTCTTCCTGTCTGTGGACGCCCTGACGCCACACATCTCTTCTTCTTCTTCTCTCCGTCACTGACTCCAAACCCAACTTTTCCACAAGGACAGCGCTCCAGAGAAGCACAGCAGCAGCTCTCCGTTATCATTATCCTCCTCTGTCTCTTGACAAACCACAGATTATCGCTGATGACAGATCGTTTGAGGGCTTTTTTTCTGCTGTCATATCTCAGTTCACTCCAGTGAATGTCTCCAAAAATCTAAACACAAGTCATTCTCCTCCTTTGTCTTGTCAAACCCTGCCGCTCCTCCAGCTGCAGCTCCTCTCCTCCTGCACCATTATGAGCCGAATAATAGCTGAATGAACAAACGCTGCTCTTTAATTTAGGATCATAAATCCCAGCGTTTCTGATCATCTTATCAGCTGATCCTGCCTCAGAGCCGTGATGCTGCTTCTCTGGGTCAGCGACGCGTCGTGGCTCACGTCCCACCAGGTTTACCTGTGTAAACACATGAGCGCGGATCCAAACACAGCGACGGGTACGGAGCCAAAAGCACCGACGCTTTGTTCTCCCGACAACAAAGTTTGGAGACGTGGCTCGACGGGAAAAGTGCTCATGAATGGAGCTTCAAAGGCAAATCATTCAAATGGTGTTTTGTTTCTCAGCGTCTCCCAGATGCTCAAGTTTATCTGAGATATCAAAGAATCTTTATTCTGCAACTTGAAAAGAAACCACCAAATCCACAATAAAAGATAAATATATACATATAAAATCAATAAAAACGTACTTCATGATGGACTCATGGTCTGAAAACGTGGTTCTAACAGTGATTGGCCAGTTTCCACACAGAGAAGACTTCATGACGCTGCTTGTAAAGAGATATTGAGCACGACTGATAAACAAGATGAAATCCACACTTGTCAAATCCTGTGAGGAGGCGAGAGCCAAGAGCGCCACAGCTCTGCTCTCATAATGAAGAGGGATTAGTCTGTGTTACACAGGGCTGAGACTGAGGCATTAGCATACAGTTAGTATTCTGAAAACACGGCCCTGTGATAGGAGGGCTTTTATGGAGACAAACACACAAACACAATCAGGATAAAAGTGTAAAAGGTTTCAGGAATCACTGCCCTCTCTCACAGAGGAAACAACTAGAGACCATGTCGTCCGGTTTCATGTGAACACTGAGGGTCAGGGTCTGAAGTCTCTGGTGCAGGTTCATTCAGGGGGGCCGACTCACTTTTCCTACATAAATGTGCATAAACTCAACGCAAAGTAACGCAAGACTTTAGTCTCTAGTGATGCAGCCGATCACAGATCCATCAGAAAAATGATCGTTCTGATTAACAGCTGATGGATGCAGGTGATGAAATAATCCATCATTAATGAGGAAAATATTGATGACATCACCTGCAGCAGAAACCAGAAGTGTGTCTCTGCTGTCTGTGACATTTACCCACAATGCACAGCAGAGACAGTCATTGGTTCAGGTGGAAGAAAATGTGATGATGTCAGAGCCGATCTGTGCATCACTTTTATTGCATGGATCGGCTCTGACATCATCACATTTTCATCCACTAGCAGTGTTGTGTGTCTTCCTCCCTGTCGTTATAAATCCTTGTCATCCTGCAGTGTTTTTAAAAGACCACAACTCAGAGAAAAAGGGGATGTTTGACTTTCTGAGGTCTGAAAAATACATTTAGTCCTAGAATAAAATGATCATTAAATGTTTAAAAAAACAAACATTCAGTAACCTCTCTGCACTGAATCTACTCCAGTGTTGCTGTCTCCATGAGTCAGATTGTGCGTCAGAGTTTAGACAGTGAGGATGATTTTAACGAGCTGCAGGTCGTTTAACTTCAGCAGCGACATTAAAACTGAGTTTGCGGCCCTCTGGTGATCCACGTTATGACCCTCAGCTTCACCCATAAAATCCTTAATTACACGCCGATGTCGTCTTTTTCATTAATGCCACACAGCCAGGCTTCCAAGTATTAAAGGGTAACGTCACCACAGGTCTAAAGGTGAGTCTCTGTAAGGACATCAAACACCAAACAGAAGGTCCAGATGTAACAGACCAGTCAACTCTGCTACTTAATCATGGAGGGTATAAGATGAAATGTTAGTGAGTGAATGTTTGTTTGTCTCTAAAAGCTGAAAGGTAAATGTTTTCATGTTTTAACTTAACATATCTGTTATTCCACTGTTTAATGAACATAATAAACTGTAGGTTAGATCATTTGGACTGTAAAATCTGTATCTTCACAGTTTGTTACAGGTCATTTGGTGACGTGGTTATTTACTGTAATTTGACAGCATCAGTCTGGAAACTCTGCTGCCAGACTTTGTACCATTATTTTTACAGTATTCCTCATCATAACAACTAAAACACAAACTCCTCCACCCAGTTTAACAATAGTCTGTCATTTAGTTTAAGCAGAATTGACAAAAACATCCAAAAAGCTTCATCTCATATTTTTCAAAAAAGTGCAAAAAATTCCTGATGCTAAAATTTCATTCCCACCTTTTCTACCAAGTTTCATCAATATTTGTGTTGTACTTAATGCATAATAGACGGAAATAGTAAAAAAAGAAAAGAAAAAATCTCACAATGTTAAATAGAGAGGAAAAAAGTTTTCCTGCTGACAAACAAAGTAGAACACAAACCTTCACTGAGGATGACTGACAACAACATGGATCTGCTTCCTGAACAGCTGTTCCACTTCCTGTATTTACCTCCACTGAGGATCCTGATGGAATGTTGGGTCCATAGATCCTGGTGTTGACCCGGATCATGTTCTGGATCCATTATGGGACAGGGTGACTCTTCTACCTTACATACATAAAACACCGCATTGCAGCTTCATAATTAATATGCAGGGATGAGGAAAACAGAAAACACTCGTCACAACCTCATCCATGAGGACTGCTTCTCATTTCAGGTGCAATCAGGTAAATATATGCAAACATGATGCCTGAGAAGCCTTCATGCTTTTGATTTTGTTCACATTTCAAGGTTATTGATGAATAAGCAGCAGCTCAGGAAGCAGACCTGAAGCTGAATCAACACCTCAGTGGATATTACTGCTTCTCATTTAAAGGTGCAGCAGAAAGAATGAAGAACATCACTGATTATTTCTCCCCCTTTAAGGCTAGGAGCAGTTTTCATGTTTCTCACCCACTGAGTGACTGATGGAGGAGGAAATAACACCTGAAGATGAATTTTAATTGTGCTAAAGTCAAAATGAAAAGACGGCTTTTAACCCCTTTAAATCACATCTACTGTCAACAATTTATGCCAAAAATGATTAAAAATCCATCTCCTTGTGTTTGTAAACCAAAGCTGATCATGTTTTATTCTAGTAAAACTAAATATGATGAATAATATCAGCTTATTTCAACCAATAATACCCAGCCTAACGCTAACGTTAGCTCTGTGTTTCCTCACTGATGACAGGATGAAAACACTTTTAAACTTTATTGACTGATTTTGGAGAAACTGGATCATATTTGATGCAGATAAGTTCGACCTGATCACTTATTTATCTTCCTGATAAACAGCTTTAATGTTGCTAATATCTATGAATAACTAAAAGACTAAATACGAGATCTTTAAGTTGAACTTTAGATCTGAATCCAGACTTTGTGCCTTTCTATGAAAGAAGCAGATATATTAGTTATCCATATTTTTACAAATGATATACAGAATTTAAACCTGTCGGCGTCTAGAAATAATCCAACTACAGTCGTCTAAAGGCTCATTTATTCTCCGTCAACGGCATCGATTGATCCACACGAGGGCAGTGAAGAGTCACAAGTTTCTACAGCAACAAACACGGCGACGGTCGGAGGAGGTTGTGAGGATGTACCTCGTGAATACATAGCAGTAAAAGAGGAGGTAACGATGTCATCGGCGGTGGTCTGTGAGGTCAGCAGGTACATGGAGGCATGAGGACGGAGAGTTTTCACTCTTTTTTCTTCTTCATTGTTTCGGTACATATTTGTCGTGTCTTGCTTGAGCTGTTGCTTCACTGCACACAAAAACACCTCCGTCACAGATGGGAACGTTTCAAAAAGTCTGAAGATGTGTAGATGGAGCAGTTCAGAGACCAGCCTGATGGAAATAAGATCATTGGATGGAACTGGACAAGAGTCTAAAACAGTTTCCTGTTACAGCATCACTCCTGGACTGATCCTCCAATCAGAGACAGAGACTGACGGAGGGGCCGGCTCCATGGTGTGACTAATGACCAGAGGAGGAACACTGGCTGACTGGTCTGGAGCTGGGCAGACAGATTACAGGCTCTCTGTGCTCTGACACTATCAAAGACTCAATAAGCCCGGGTCTGTCTGCTGGGCCGGATCCTCCTGCTGCTGACAGTTGACAGAGATGCTGCACAGACACTCACTCACTGTCTAGTTGATGATAGGAGCCACAGAGCAAGGCCACCGCCTCCAACAGCAGCGGACAGGGAGGGGAACAGGCACAGCTGGGACGGGCCTGGGTCCTCACCACCACCTCTAACACACACCCAGAGGACATGTTTATGAATGCAGGGGGCCAGTCGATAGGAGGATGTTCGGACGTCTTTCACACCTGATTATTGTCCTGTATTTCATCCGGTTGGTTTTACTTTGACATCATAACTGTTCAACAACAGACCATAATATTACATAAATAACAAGACCTCCACCAGGGCAGCTCAGTCTCCTCATGATGTCACCATAAACCACCATCCCCTGATGGTCTGACCCTCATCATGTGATCCTGGACCATGAAAACCTGCCCCTAGAATCTGGATCACATTGGTATCATTATTAGTCTGATGGTTATTCTAGAAAAACTAGTTTTCACTGATGGTGGTTTTCTTCAGGATCTACATCAGGAACTGTTGAAGATAAATTTGACCCCAAACTGAATCAGTTTCAGCTACAATCTGATCTCAGGTCAGTCTGGATCATTATTATTAGTTATTATCTCACAGTAGTGAATTTTCTGTCAGCCTTATAAATTTAAACATTCTGGATCAGCAGATCCAGAATATGACCTGGATCCAGATCAGACTCTGATGTGTTCTAGATCTTATGATGATGTCATCGTGTCATTTTTGTCCAATCATTGTAGACATTATCCAGGAAGTTAGAAGATAAAATGTGGAAATTGTCCCACAATAAAGAATCCTTTAAGAACATTCTGGATCCAGATGATGGATGGAGGGGTGGAGGGAGGGATGGATGGATGGATGATAGATGTATGGATGATAGATGTATGGATGATAGATGGATGGATGGATGGTAGATGGATGGATGATAGATGGATGGATGATAGATGGATGGATGATGGATGGATGGATGATGGATGGTAGATGGATGGATGTTTGTATGGAGCCATAATGATGTCATATTACTACAGCTGGTCCATGTCTATGACACACAGCTGTGTTGACTGTACTGCAGAAACTAAAGCAAACAAACTGGATCCCTGTTGTTAAAACTGACCCTCCTCTCTTGCTGTACTCTCCATGGTTGTCCTACCTACCGTGGACCTGACCTCTCCAGACCAGGTCAGACCTTCACCACACGTCTGTGTTGGAGAAGTGAGCCCATCTAACAGCCATTAAATGCTCCTTCAGACTTGTTTATATCCCAGTCCAGCTCATTAAAAGCCTAATTATCTGCAGACTCACACTGTGGAGTCTATGTTGAGCTGTCCCAGTCAGCGGGTTCATGATGAAGACTCGAATAACCAACATCTAATTTGGGACTCCATTACAATGGCTGGTAATGTTGGGACCCATCAGGAAGCATATTTATTCAAGGTGTCGGTGGCAGACTAATAAAATGTGCAGCATGTGTCTCAGGAATACAGTCGTTTGCCTCCATCTCTGCTTCCTCATTTTTAATCATATTATTATAATGATCTGTTTATTGAAAACCTACATCCAGTGGGACCAGCACGTTTTCCAATGTTTGTAGCCAAGCTTTGAATTCCACATCTGACTGCTGTCTATACTCTAGCTCTGAAAAAACTTTAAAATAAATCAATCAATTTAAAACTACATATATATAGCTATATATATACACACACACACAGATCACCAATACACACATTTGTTGAGGGTAAATAACACTTTGTCTTGTTTTGTCATGAATGATGGTGAAGTTACACTTTGAAGACACAACACGGGTCATGAAAACACACAACATGCCTGTCAGATTTGGGCCATGTAACGACGCTCCGATTGGTTTGATGTCAGTGTGACGACACATATTTCATGGTGCTGTTATGTTGGCGTGTGTGTAGTTGGTTCAGACTGAGATAATTATCCTGGATTAAAATTGGGGGAAAGAGCCAGACAAACATGTAAAACTGTTCATCCTAATTTATTTTGAGGAAACATCGTCCTTGTGGCTCCAGAATATATGGGCCCAGTTTCTCATGTTAGCTGTGAGCAGCAGCTTTTCAGTCCTGGACATCATGTGACTCTCAGGCCTGAGAGCTCAGCACAGGCAGGGAGATGATCTCTCATGTAAATGTCACATTTTCCATATGAGCAAGCCAGAAAATGTTTACTGTCTGTGCTGCACAAAGCAGAGGACATGAAAGGAGGGAGGCGACGGGAGGCGAAGGGAGGCGAAGGGAGGACTCATCCAACCAGTGCCACTGGGAATAAAAGCTTCCAGCAGCTTTTCATGACAATAAAGACGGTTTATTTATTTATTTTTGGTGTCCTGGCGACGTTTCCCCAACACTATTTCTCAATTATGCTGAAAATGTGAAAAAAAACAGAAATAAATAATTTAGTTGTTGTAAACAGGGAGTGTTGGCCAAACACATAATGGATGGAGCGTTTAACACGGAGTCATCAGCCAGGAGCTAAATCAGAGATACAGAACACCGCCTCTGGCCAGAAGGAACCAGCTGTGGAACAGGACAAGTTCTAAGACATGAAGGAACGTCCTAAAGACACGAAGGAACGTCTTAAAGACACGAAGGAATGTCTTAAAGACACGAAGGAACGTCTTAAAGATATGAAGGAACGTCCTAAAGACACGAAGGAACGTCTTAAAGACACGAAGGAACGTCCTAAAGACACGAAGGAACGTCTTAAAGACATGAAGGAACATCCTAAAGACACGAAGGAACCTCTTAAAGACATGAAGGAACGTCCTAAAGACACGAAGGAACGTCTTAAAGACATGAAGGAACGTCTTAAAGACACGAAGGAACGTCTTAAAGACACAAAGGAACGTCCTAAAGACACAAAGGAACGTCTTAAAGACACGAAGGAACGTCCTAAAGACACGAAGGAACGTCTTAAAGACACGAAGGAATGTCTTAAAGACACGAAGGAACGTCTTAAAGACACAAAGGAACGTCCTAAAGACACGAAGGAACGTCTTAAAGACATGAAGGAACGTCCTAAAGACATGATGGAACGTCCTAAAGATATGATGGAAAGTCGTAAGACACGAAGGAACGTCTTAAAGACACGAAGGAACGTCTTAAAGACACGAAGGAACGTCTTAAAGACACGAAGGGACGTCTTAAAGACACGAAGGAACGTCCTAAAGACACGAAGGAACGTCTTAAAGACACGGAGGAACGTCTTAAAGACACGAAGGAACGTCCTAAAGACACGAAGGAACGTCTTAAAGACACGAAGGAACGTCTTAAAGACACGAAGGAACGTCTTAAAGACACAAAGGAACGTCTTAAAGACACGAAGGAACGTCCTAAAGACACGAAGGAACGTCTTAAAGACACAAAGGAACGTCTTAAAGACACAGAGGAACGTCCTAAAGACACGAAGGAACGTCTTAAAGACATGAAGGAACGTCCTAAAGACATGATGGAACGTCCTAAAGATACGATGGAAAGTCGTAAGACACGAAGGAACGTCTTAAAGACACGAAGGAACGTCTTAAAGACACGAAGGGACGTCTTAAAGACACGAAGGAACGTCCTAAAGACACGAAGGAACGTCTTAAAGACACGAAGGAACGTCTTAAAGACACGAAGGAACGTCTTAAAGATATGATGGAACGTCTTAAAGACACGAAGGAACGTCTTAAAGACACGAAGGAACGTCTTAAAGACACGAAGGAACGTCTTAAAGACATGAAGGAACGTCCTAAAGACACGAAGGAACGTCTTAAAGACATGAAGGAACGTCTTAAAGACACGAAGGAACGTCTTAAAGACATGGTGGAACGTCCTAAAGACATGAAGGAACGTCTTAAAGACATGAAGGAACGTCTTAAAGACACGAAGGAACGTCTTAAAGACACGAAGGAACGTCCTAAAGACACGAAGGAACGTCTTAAAGACACGAAGGAACGTCTTAAAGACACGAAGGAACGTCTTAAAGACACGAAGGAACGTCTTAAAGACACGAAGGAACGTCTTAAAGACATGAAGGAACGTCTTAAAGACATGAAGGAACGTCTTAAAGACATGAAGGAACGTCTTAAAGACATGAAGGAACGTCCTAAAGACACGAAGGAATGTCTTAAAGACACAAAGGAATGTCTTAAAGACACGAAGGAACGTCCTAAAGACATGAAGGAACGTCTTAAAGACATGATGGAACGTCCTAAAGATATGATGGAACGTCGTAAGACATGAAGAAATGTCC
>CM075185.1:2121768-2131768 GCA_037577475.1 Chaunax sp. Z400
GTCAGAAAGTCAGACATGAAAGATGAGTGAAACTCAAAGAATCCAAAGAGGCGATTTAATCCTCAGAGAGAAATGTGAGGAATAAAGGCTTTTAATTGTTGTTGTCATGACGATGATGATGATGAAGCTGCCCAGTAATGGTAAAAATAGAGAGATGCATTCAGAATAGTTTGGTGTCAATGTTTAAAATGAGTCATCAGGACACAAAAAGTCACCTCTGTGTGTGTGATTGATCCCCTCCCTCCCAGCCTCCCAGCCTCTGCGCTGCTTGCTGTCCAGACTGAAGTGGGCTGTGACGGCTCTGTTGGGCTCTGTTGGGGTTCTATGGGGGCTCTGTGGGGCTCTGTGGGGGTTCTATGGGGGCTCTGTGGGGCTCTGTGGGGGTTCTATGGGGGCTCTTTGGGGCTCTGTTGGGGTTCTATGGGGGCTCTGTGGGGCTCTATGGGGGTTCTATGGGGGCTCTGTGGGGGTTCTATGGGGGCTCTTTGGGGCTCTGTTGGGGTTCTATGGGGGCTCTGTGGGGCTCTATGGGGGTTCTATGGGGGCTCTGTGGGGGTTCTATGGGGGCTCTGTGGGGCTCTTTGGGGGTTCTATGGGGGCTCTATGGGGCTCTGTGGGGGTTCTATGGGGGCTCTGTGGGGCTCTTTGGGGGTTCTATGGGGGCTCTATGGGGCTCTGTGGGGGTTCTATGGGGGTTCTATGGGGGCTCTGTGGGGCTCGCTCCCGACCGGCCAACAAACAAAGCCTCCAGGACAGACATGAGTGTAAACACACCACAGAAGAAGAAGAAAAAAGTGTGTGTGTGTGTGTGTGTGTCTGTGTGTGTGTGTGTGTGTCTGTGTGTGTGTCTGTGTGTGTGTGTCTGTGTGTGTGTGTCTGTGTGTGTGTCTGTGTGTGTGTGTCTGTCTGTGTGTCTGTGTGTGTGTGTCTGTGTGTCTGTGTGTGTGTGTGTGTCTGTGTGTGTGTGTGTCTGTGTGTGTGTGTGTGTCTGTGTGTGTGTGTGTCTGTGTGTGTGTGTGTGTGTCTGTGTGTGTGTCTGTGTGTGTGTGTGTGTGTCTGTGTGTGTGTCTGTGTGTGTGTGTGTGTCTGTGTGTGTGTCTGTGTGTGTGTGTGTGTGTGTGTCTGTGTGTGTGTGTGTGTCACAATCATTATGATGTGTCCTGAGGAAGGAACAGAGGACAGCAGGATGGGCGATAAAGAATGGGAGAATATTGGAGAACAAAAGGATTCTTTCAAAATAAAAGCCTACAGTATGTGTAAATATGCTGTATGGTTTTATTGCTCAGAGCCTCAGAACACAGACACAGATAAAGTTTTACATTAAACAAGAGCCCTTATAAGGTGTCATATTAAACTGCTTTAGCCCCATTTCTAAGTACAGCTGTCAGAAACAGGTACACATTATAATAATGCACATACAGCAAAATAAAGCAGCAAACTTGATGTTTTACTGATTCAAAGTTTAACCATCCTCTGTCTGTCAGACCTGGAGTGTTTTTTTAGACTGTTTCTTTCACCTGTATAGTCAGAGTGCTTCAGAAGATACCGACGTTTTAATTTGTAGGTGCAGTGGAGGAGGTCTGGAGAGAACCACAGAAGAAGAACAGAATCAGCCCCTGACACAGGCAGCGCTGTAATCAACACTTCAGGGTCTCCTCTGATTAAAACAGACGCTCCTGTGTGTTTGGAGATCGCTGGATAACGCTAACAGCTAGCGTCTTTGCTAATGAAACATTTTCCCCTAAACAAATTAAAAAGCTGCTGGTTATAAATATTAATGGGATTATTATTATTATTATTAGACGTGTGTAAAAGGCTCTGGGTCACACATAATGTATGATAGCACTGATGATGGCAGCGTTAGACTGGTGGAAGTGGATCCATCCCAGTACATGATGGTAAGTGTAACCTCCAGTGATGCAGAGCAGGAACACTCCTCCATCTGTTCCCTCCATCCTGACAGCAGATAAACAGAGCTGACATGTTTACATCCTTCAACACGCTGAAGCCTGTTTCTGGGTCTAATCACTTAATAAGGCCAATCTCTCCTGAGCCCCCCCCCCACTCTCTATTAATAAACATTTGTTAATTGATCGAGCAAGCCTAATTAAAGTCACTCTAGACTCCATTATGAGACGGTATCAGGCTGGTAAAACAAATGGAGAGTTCTGATTGGCTGCACACAATCTCTTGTTTTTATTTGTTTCCTGCTGAGTGGTTAAAAAAACAGATTTACAAATAATGAATGTTCTCTATTGGAATAAAACGTTTTCTCTGATCCGACTTAATAATAAGTGAAGAAGAAGATCTGTGGTCAGCTGGACATTCAGCTCAGTTAACATGTTTAAACAATACAGCGTCTAAGGGTATAGGTTCTGATCCTAATGCCAGCAGCTTCACAGTGTCCAGTTCTACCCTGTAATGTAGACGGGCTGATGGAACCCTTACAGACACAATCCTCTCTAACCAGGAGTTATAATCACAGACAAATTTCATTAAGTAACAATAACATATGGCAATAGAATGGAGGTGTACAACAGGCAGAGGAAGAAGTCTCCCTGGTCCAAAGTTAATCTCAGCGTGGAGGAGTTGTCGAGGTGGGAGCAGCACTTGAGAAGTTGAGCGTGAAGCCAAGAACTGATTACCATTTTAGAAAAGAGAATAAGAACACTATTCAAAGAAATAAGCCATGGGAATCATGCAAATGAGCTTTTTGCTCAGGCTGATTTAAAAAAGTAAAGTTTGTTTTTTTTCCGAGCACATTGAGAAGCGAGATGAGCACAAGACCTTCCTGTCCCCCTGAGGGACGCCCGCACACATTTAAAGGTAAACCAAACATCTGTTGGTGTATGAAAACACGATGATTAACCAAACAAACTGGAACCAAACAATCCTGCACAGTGACACAGGTAACCTTCAGCAGCCATTACTATTGTGTGTATGTGTTTCTCAAGTAAACAGATGCCTTTATGTGAAGAGCAGGTCCACTTCAGCTCAGACAGCATCTGTTGCCAGGCAACCAGCGCTTTAGGAAGAGGTCTGTTGAGCAGCGAATGTTTACGTCAAGTCAGAGAAACAATGAGACAGATACTGACTGAGAAGGACACATTCTACTGCAGGTTAGTGTCAGGGTCACTGCGCTGCACAACACAACACAACAAACACAACAAACACAACAAACACAACACAACACAACACAACACAACACAACAAACACAACACAACACAACACAACACAACACAACACAACAAACACAACAAACACAACACAACACAACACAACACAACACAACAAACACAACACAACACAACACAACACAACAAACACAACACAACACAACACAACACAACAAACACAACACAACGCAACACAACACAACACAACACAACACAACACAACAAACACAACACAACACAACACAACACAACACAACACAACACAACACAACACAACAAACACAACAAACACAACACAACACAACACAACACAACAAACACAACACAACACAACACAACACAACACAACAAACACAACACAACACAACACAACACAACAAACACAACACAACACAACAAACACAACACAGCACAACACAACACAACAAACACAACAAACACAACACAGCACAACACAACACAACAAACACAACAAACACAACACAACAAACACAACACAACACAACACAACAAACACAACACAGCACAACACAACACAACAAACACAACACAACGCAACACAACACAACACAACAAACACAACACAACAAACACGACACAACACGACACAACAAACACGACACGACACAACAAACACGACACGACACAACAAACACAACACAACACAACACAACAAACACAACACAACAAACACAACACAACACAACACGACAAATACAACACAACACAACAAACACAACACAACACAACAAACACAACACAACACAACACAACAAACACAACACAACAAACACAACACAACACGACAAATACAACACAACACAACAAACACAACACAACAAACACAACACAACACAACAAACACAACACAACAAACACAACACAACAAACACAACACAACACGACAAATACAACACAACACAACAAACACAACACAACAAACACAACACAACAAACACAACACAACAAACACAACACAACAAAACAAACACAACACAACAAACACAACACAACAAACACAACACAACAAACACAACACAACAAACACAACACAACAAACACAACACAACAAACACAACACAACACAACAAACACAACAAACACAACACAACAAACACAACAAAACAAACACAACACAACAAACACAACACAACAAACACAACAAACACAACACAACACAACAAACACAACAAACACAACACAACACAACAAACACAACACAACACAACAAACACAACACAACAAACACAACAAACACAACACAACAAAACAAACACAACACAACAAACACAACACAACAAACACAACACAACAAACACAACACAACAAACACAACAAACACAACAAACACAACACAACAAACACAACAAACACAACACAACACAACAAACACAACAAACACAACACGACAAACACAACACAACACAACAAACACAACACAACAAACACAACACAACAAACACAACACAACAAACACAACACAACACGACAAACACAACACAACACAACACAACACGACAAACACAACACAACACAACAAACACAACACGACAAACACAACACAACACAACACGACAAACACAACACAACACAACAAACACAACACGACAAACACAACACAACACAACACGACAAACACAACACAACACAACAAACACAACACGACAAACACAACACAACAAACACAACAAACACAACACAACAAACACAACACGACAAACACAACACAACAAACACAACACGACAAACACAACACAACAAACACAACACGACAAACACAACAAACACAACACAACAAACACAACACGACAAACACAACACAACAAATACAACACAACACAACAAACACAACACGACAAACACAACACAACACAACAAATACAACACAACACAACACAACAAACACAACACAACACAACAAACACAACACGACAAACACAACACAACACAACTTTCATCTTGGATTAATCTCCAGATTTAGTTTAAGGACAGATTTAGTTTAAGTTTGTTTGCAGATGATACAATCAGCTGGTGCTGCGTTACACACCACCATTTAGCAGGAAACACAATATACCAGCATTTCAAAACTAGAAGATCATCTATCTTGAGAGAGTCGGTCGTTAGCGAGTCAAAAATCTGTTTTCCAAACGTGGAGTGAGAGGCGTCACGTTCTGGTAGGACAACTATTGTATCTGCTGAATCTCTGGAACCCTGAAGATGATTCATTCATGATAAGCTTCATCAAGGAGGAGGTTTCACTGCTGTCTGTTCGTCTCTTAGTTCGTTAGCAGAGTATCTTAAACCTTACTGTTAGTGGATGATGAAGGATCAATGCACTAAAACACATTCATCCTCTGCAGAGATAAAAACTTAAGATAGATGATATTTGTCAGACTTGAGCCTGATGGCGTCTCCTGGTCAAACTGTTCGGTCCTACAACCTTAGAAACCAGTGCTGTAAAGTGGTCACAACCTTTATTTACAGCAGAGAACCAGGTCTGCATTTGAAACAAGCTCAGAAACCAAACTTTACATTTTCTCCACATATTCACCAATTATTCCTAATTTCAAGCATTTTTTTCTTTTCAAGAAGTGTTGAGCTCCTGTCAATAAAACTGCACATAAAAAGTCTCCCAGCAGCTCAAAGGAAGGTAAAAATCCTCCCCATCACTGTTCAGCTTAACATCAGTCAAAACGTGGCAGAACAGAAGGATCTGAATTATTATTAAAGCTGTATTTGTAGGAAAAAAGAAGCTGTTTGATCACACATCAACCATGGCCACTTCATGTCAATCAATTCTTCTTGCCCTGCTATCTGGTGGTGACGACATGCTTCTTCCATACGCTACACAGATGCATCATGGTACTTTAGCAGCCTGAGACGTCCCTACCAGAGCCCTGCACTCTGAAGCATCATTTATGGTTAGCAACATACGGGCAGTGCTTCACTTCTTATCACCAGGGTAACATACGCTGAACACCTGATCTGAAGCAGGATCTGTAATATAACAGCTCAGAAGCACCGCCTACTGCCCAATCACTCCTCTGGAATATGACATCATGATTAATTAAAAGTTCTGGAGGTTCAGATTGTATGAGATGTAGTTTAGTTTCACTGTATGAACCTGGACCGTTTCACTCCTGGACCGTTTCACTCCTGGACCGTTTCACTGTGTGAACCTGGACCGTTTCACTGTGTGAACCTGGACCGTTTCACTGTATGAACCTGGACCGTTTCACTGTATGAACCTGGACCGTTTCACTGTATGAACCTGGACCGTTTCACTGTTTGAACCTGGACCGTTTCACTGTGTGAACCTGGACCGTTTCACTGTGTGAACCTGGACCGTTTCACTGTGTGAACCTGGACCGTTTCACTGTGTGAACCTGGACTGTTTCACTGTGTGAACCTGGACTATGTGGGACCTTTAGGATGTGTAGAAGAACACAGAACATTCATTAACATTAGATTCTGTTGACGTGTCGGAGATTTAAGTCATTAATGAAGTTAAGCTGCAGTGCATCGTGGGTAAATGTCACAGATGGTAGAAACACACAGCTGCTAGGGGATCACTGCAGGTGATGTCATCAATATTTTCCTCATTAATGGATTATTTCAGCCACCTGCATCCCATCAGATATTGATCTCTACCAATAATCAGGCAGCGATTACATTCCCAGTTCCTTTCTTTCTTTCACATACTAGCTTCTGTAAATTACATGTGAAATTTGATTTAATTTAACATACACATTTTAGCAGTGCTACTTGTCAGTCATTTGGTGAGCATTAAACTTGCTGTGACACCTGAACATCTGATTGATTTAGCTGTGCTAACCTGTTCCAGAGTCAAACTGTTTATTCCACCTGAAGTTGTTTTGATTGGTTCATATGTACATCAGTTCGTATCAGTCGTCTCCACAGACTCTGAGTCTCATATAAGAGCTGAAGGATAATCTACAGGACGTCAGCTGTCAGTGGAAAAGAGGCTCCGACAGGATTATTCAGGAAGCCAAGGTCACCCTGACGACCGGCTTCCTGTACCAGAAGAGATGCATTCATGAAACATGAAATGCTCAATTCAAACAAGCCGTTTCAGCCTTACAGAGATCTAAATGACTTTCATTTATTTTCAAACCCTTTTCAAAACATTTCATATGAAGTTTGAAACCAAGCTGAACATTTTTCTGTCCCAGTCTTTACATGTAACGTTGCTGCTCAGTCGTGATACTCGTGATAATAAATGTCGTGATAATAAATGTGATACTCCACCTTTGTCAGTGATTGCAGACAAAGGTGGAGTATCACATTTATTGATTAGATGAGGTTTCAGCAGCGATTAATGGCTCACTGAGATGTTTCTAAGCTTTTTTGTGTTTTACACCTTAGAGCCCAGAACTGACCAAGCAAAGGAGGAACCTGTTTTTTACTCCACATCCATAATGTTGACATGAAAACGTAGTAAAATTTGTGCTGTTTCTAGTGATGCTAATTTGGAAGCTAACAGACAAACACTTCTGGCTCAGGGAGGCCCCGAGCAACAGGAAGTCCAACCAACTGCCTCATCAGCTCCCATTTGAACTTTGAGCTGAAAATAGTGGAGGAAAGCAGACAGTAGCAGTTTTCTCTCTGCTGTCATGTTGACATTTTGAACTTGATCCATACAAATGATAGATCTACATGTTCAGCAGCTTCTTAGGATGCTGACGGTGTCTCATTTTAACAAGACCACCTACAGGGTTTGGATCAGGCTCTGGTTCCAGTGCTGCTTTAGGGGCTTTCTCTCTGTCTACCTCAATGAGTTCAATCAGCTTAATCCTCTGTTCTGATTGGTCCATTCCTGTTCTCTCAATTATAACCACCTGTTCTTCTTGACTGAACTAGATAATATAGATAGTATATCTTTTTAAGGGAACAGAGCCTGGACAAAGAATCTTTTCCACGTCATACCTGATGGAGGTTTCAGGTTTTGTTGAGCCAGCTCACACAAAGAAACCCTGGCAATCAAATCCCTCTGATAATGATTGAAAAACATTCATTATAAGAGGAGACATATCTGTAAAATGATGAAAGAAGAGATATTCCTCCTCTCACCACTTTATCAGCAGGATCTTTCCAAACTAATCCAGTTAAATGTCTCCACTCATCAGCCTCAGGTATTAAAATGTCGACACATACTTCAACCAGAAAGCAATAGAAAGCTCAGCAGGCTCACCTCTCACCTGAAAGTAATGAAAAGATACGTCCAGGCAGCACCGGCTTCCTGTTGACCAGGGCGAAGGACAGCTCCGTCTGCAGGATCACCGCCGACGCCTTGATGACATGCTGTCCAAAGCGAAGAGTCGACATGTCCGACCGTCCCTGAGCTGCAGGACAGAGAGACGGCAGGAGCTCAATAACGTCAGACTGACCCAGGATCTGGAGGGAGTTTTAGTGGGATCAGGATCTGACCCAACAACATTCTACATCGAGATGTACAAAATAAGTTACAGGAGGGTTCATTTATGCTCCTTAGCTCCTCCTCCTCTGTTCATTCTACCAGGCATCATATGATCTATCACCCAAACAGCAACGATGTTTACAGGCTTCAAAAGTTTACAAATGTGACTTTTTTTCCACATTAATGAAAACGTCAACAACAACTTTAAGATACAGACACCTCCCACATACTGAACATTTATTTAAACATTTATTTATTCTCATAGATTATTAAACTTCAGTTTCTGGAGTAATTTTCAAAAACTGTTCAGTATTTTTCCTTGAAACTTTTCACACATATGAACCACAGACTGAAGGTTTTGTGTTTTTCCAAACTGGTAGAGAACATGTCAAATATACAAACAGTACTTCCTGTGTGAGTCTGGAGGAAACGACATCTACTGATGGCTCCGCTGATATTTTTTAAACTTTTAGAAAGTAGTTTTGCCTTGGTCTGAAATGAACAGGTTTCCTTTCTGAAGCATACATCAGACACCTCTGGTGGCTCTTGCTAACTCTCAGTAATGACTGTTTGGCTAAAAGTGGCTTATTTAAATGGCGAAAGGCTCAGCATGCTGCTGAGAGGCACAGAAATGACATGTTAGGAACCCGTCACCCCCCCCTGAACCCACACCTCCGATTTATAAAATAATTAGTCCACGAGGTTTGCAGCCTCACAAAGTTCGGTCCCAAACTCAGGCCTCTGGATTAGAAATGATGAATGATGCTACAGTGATGGGAGAAATGCATTAAGAAGCTGTCCTCAGATATTGAATCAAGAGGATAAATGAAGCTGGTGGTTTTCCTTTCTCTCAACCAACAGCAGAGGTGAAAAAAGACATTATTGTGTGCTGCCGCTCTTCTCATGGTGACACTCCAGCGGGGTGGAGAGATGAAACCTATCGGACCGTGTCCCAGATAGAAAGATGGTGTCACATCTGACAAACTCCTCCATCAACTGTTACACGCTTGAAATCCTGCTGAGAGAAACCATTATTGCCTCCAACGTAACACAGATGAGCTCAGCTCCGACAAACACATCCAGCCTCTGTCACTTCAGACGAACACAGACCCACTGAAAAGAAAGAGGAAACCACTGCAAAGAAAGACCAAGAGCAAACATTTTAGCCTCCAGATGACGAAGATCTGGGTCTGAGATTTATGTTTGTAGAAAACATATAAAACACTTGACATTTATAACACTGACTACCAGAGAACCTGAGGTCTGATCAGACTGTAGAACAAACTACCAGAGAACCTGAGGTCTGATCAGACTGTAGAACAAACTACCAGAGAATCTGAGGTCTGATCAGACTGTGGAACCTCTTCCTGTTTCTCCTCCTCACCT
>CM075185.1:2136768-2139268 GCA_037577475.1 Chaunax sp. Z400
CCATTTACAGCAGCCACACACTGAGGTTCACCCTCAGGAGAACACGACAGGAACGTGTTCTTCTTTCACTTCACTGAACTCATTCATTAGTTTTCTCTGAACACTAGTCGACCATAAGAGTCATCATTAGGTCCACTGTTCATTTTCATTCCATGTTTCAGGAGCTAATGTACAGAGGCTGCTTCATAATGTGCTAAATCAGCTATGACATCATCCTGTTCTATGATTTAGAGACATTTCACCTCTAGAGATGACTCAGCATAAACCTTTATGTACAACATGTGTGTGATGTGTCTGCAAAAATACATCTGAAGAAAATAATATTCATAGAAATATAAACATATCCAAGACATGCAACGATGATGTCATGAAACCAGTTCCCTCTTTATTAGCTGTAAACGGAGTAAAAGCTGCATATAAACATGTTTTTTCTTTATTATATGAACAGCTACAGCTGCTGGATCTGTTTCTGTTCACTGAAGTGAACCATGGTGTAAATTAAACCTGTCATCTGTATGGATGTTATTTCATCTGTTAAAGTTACATCGACTCATTTTAAATCATTGATCTGTGGGGACAACATGCTCTCATCTTGTTGTTGTTTACTAGTATATCAGAAACCAAGCGGTAAAGAGAAGTAATGATGTGACAGAGACAGACTCTGATGATCCTCATTGACCAATAGAAACTCTGCAGCTCTGAGTTTGATTCATCCAGCCTCAGAGCGTCTCCGTAGAGGAGCAGCATCGCTCCATCTCTGATCAGCTGGAAGCTCACAGAGATGAATAAACTAGCTGGAGAACATCCACCGTGTTGCTGCCGAGTTGGACAGAGAGGGAGGCTGACGGGAAACAGATCCACACATACTGAACATAAATGCTTGGACCAGCTTCACCATGACGCAGCTCAAACTGCTGCTGCTGCATCCTCAGCGGTTCAGTGTTCTGTCAGGAAACTGGTCCTGATGCTGAGCAAATAAAGAAAAGATGGATGACGACAAACAAAAGCTCTGTTTTTTCTTGAACAGCCTGTTTGAAGGAGAAACTGTTGCTCCTTTATTGAGGCTCGATGTTCTGCAGAAACATTACAAAGACATGACGGAGGGTCATCGTTGCTCCTCTAGGCAGAAACAGCCTGTCTATGAAGAGTCTGTGAGGAGGCAGGACAGGACCAGGATGTGACCTGCTGTCACCACCATGTGTTCGAACCCACAGCTGAGGGCTTTAGGAAGTAGCTAGCAGCAGTTAGCAGCTAACCAAAAAGGATGTCTGCAGACTCTGGAGGTCCAGGAGCTCCATGAGACAGAAAATCACTGTCACTATGTTCTTCCATTAAGACAGAGCTGCTGGACATGAACAGAAGGAGTCAGAGTAGAAGCTGATGTGTAACTATGGAACACTGGCTGTCTAACACCACCGAGTGCAGCAGCATCCTGTCCGTCTCATTAACACAGAGCTGAAGCAGAACTACATCCCTATGAGCAAACATCCAAACAGGCAGACCTGACTCCTGGTGGGCGGGGCTCTGCTTCAACCAATAAACAAACAACGGCGTCGTACAGAAACGTACAGACGACCACCTTTGATGACATCATCATGAAACTTTGCACACATTTTATTGTAAACCTGCAGGATGAAGAATGATGGAGTCACATCCTGCAGACTGGATTCACTTTGTTCTCCATAAACTCATCAACTGGTCTCCTTCTTGCTCCAGCAGCCAAACACCTCCTTCAGTTCCAGTCACTGCAAACAGCTGTGAAACATTTACCTTCATGATGAAACATGACGAATCTCTGAATCTGTTCCAGGAACAGTTCAGGGCTCAGCTTACATTCTAGAGGAACAGCTGAGCCAAAGCTGCAGCAGCCCGACAGGAGAACACTGAACGTAGACGTTGTGATGTTTGATGCAGTCACATCTACACACAAACACACAAAACCATCACAACTGAATAATGCAGCTCACATCAGACAAACAGCCTGGAGTTCTGTCTGGAAACAGGCACTGATCTGTCTGACATCACATCAGCCTGAATTAAACTGATGGTTTAATAACAGGGTGAGTTCAGCGTTGAACTCTCACCCCCCCCCAACATGTCCGCCGTCTAACAGCCACAAACAAACACTCATCCTACATTTAAGCCATTATCACTGGGAAGTCTGCTCACTGATCTTATTAGGGAGGCTCTCCTGCAGGAGGAGGATGTTTCAGATCCTGTTTACTGATGTACAGGAATCATTATCACAACGCAGCCTGTCAGCACACCGTCTATGGGAAACAGGCATTAGCAGTGGAAATGAGATTAGGGTGGGCAGGAAGGACGAGCTGGGAGATTAAGAGACCCCCGACCAGAGTCTGATTACACCAAGGTGGACCCGACCTGACGAAGAGCCTGAGATCCATATCTGAGATCATCCACAGCTCAGAGTAATCTGAGTAAATCAAGACTCTTTCCAAAGACACTAAATCTGTTACTAATGCAGTTTTCAGACCAGAGG
>CM075185.1:2144268-2256768 GCA_037577475.1 Chaunax sp. Z400
GCCAAGACTGTTTGTTCTGTAAATTTGGCCTCTTGGATCCATCTTTATTTTCCCTTCTTGGATCTTTTTCACTGTCACTAGAATTCTCGTCTTGTCTTGAGGTGGTTTGACAAAGCAGCGAAGCAGCGTTTGATATGAATAAAGCTGTCCAGTATCTTGGAGAAAACAATCCAACAGAGCAGGTCAAGGCGGAGGACAGGTTGTCCTCTGATGGTGTCCAACACCGACTGTCCAATGTTTATTTAATGGCCCAGCCAGTCTGTGGCCTCTGAAGTCGTTTTACTGTTCCGCTGCTCCACCATCTGTAAATGGATAACACCACCCTGTCTGCTCACTGTGTACAAAGTGATGCAGTAGAAAATGATTAAAAAATCCCGAGGAGGTGGCCATCCATCTTCAGGGGTTCATCTCCTCCCTCCCCCAAAGCTTTCAGCGCGGTCCTGAACACTGGAGCCGTCTCCTCCCTGGGCCCTCAGACAATAGCCCTGTGAGCATCCCGCTGGATAACTGCCATGACACGCTGAATGCCAGACAGAAATAATCTCCTCCTGGTGATAACCGAGCAATCTCACATCCCCGGGGAAGCAGAAACACTATTCAGGAAGCAAAGGAACAAAAGCAGGGCTGGCATGTCACGGCGCGGTGAAACAAGGACCCCGGCTTTAGACAAATACATCCCAGCATCAGGTCTATGGACTGGAGATTAACAGAAACCACTGAGAGTTAGCAATGTCAGCTGGATTATTAACTGTCATGACCAGGAAAGATGTAGATTCTATGATTATTTCAGCAAGAATAAAGAAATCCATGAATTAAATGCAATGCATGTTGCTTTATGGGACTTTTTCATACCTTTCACATGACTCTTCAGTTTAGTTTAGTATATTATGAACATCAATTAACACTTTACATGTTTTATAGTCCCACTGGGAGGAGCCAGAGTCTTTTGGCTCAACACATTATTGGATTTAATGTAATGTTTAATTGACTGGTTCAGCCCCCTCTCTACTTAAAAGTCAATCTGGCTCAGCTGGCAGTCAATGGGCCCCACTTCAATTATCCAGCTTTAAAGTCCACGGACCACGTTCATGTAGGGCGTCTCCACAGTTCATTTCACTGGTTAAACGCTGGGTGGAAAGTAAAGAACAGGAATCAGGCCGGTATCACCCCGATTCACCGCTACCGACAACCAGAGGTGAAATCTGGTCCTGGACCTGTGATCCGTGTTGATGTTGGGTCCAGATTATCTGGTCTGGACCTTTGAGTCAGTCCTGATGTTGGGTCCAGATTATCTGGTCTGGACCTTTGAGTCAGTCCTGATGTTGGGTCCAGATTATCTGGTCTGGACCTTTGAGTCGGTCCTGATGTTGGGTGCAGATTACCTGGTCTGGACCTTTGGTCGGTCCTGATGTTGGGTCCAGATTACCTGGTCTGGACCTGGTCGGTCCTGATGTTGGGTCCAGATTACCTAGTCTGGACCTTTGGTCGGTCCTGATGTTGGGTCCAGATTACCTGGTCTGTACCTGGTCGGTCCTGATGTTGGGTCCAGATTACCTAGTCTGGACCTTTGGTCGGTCCTGATGTTGGGTCCAGATTACCTGGTCTGGACCTGGTCGGTCCTGATGTTGGGTCCACATTACCTGGTCTGGACCTGGTTGGTCCTGATGTTGGGTCCAGATTACCTGGTCTGGACCTTTGAGTCAGTCCTGATGTTGGGTCCAGATTACCTGGTCTGGACCTTTGAGTCAGTCCTGATGTTGGGTCCAGATTACCTGGTCTGGACCTGGTCGGTCCTGATGTTGGGTCCAGATTACCTAGTCTGGACCTTTGGTCGGTCCTGATGTTGGGTCCAAATTACCTGGTCTGGACCTGGTCGGTCCTGATGTTGGGTCCAGATTACCTGGTCTGGACCTGGTCGGTCCTGATGTTGGGTTCAGATTACCTGGTCTGGACCTTTGAGTTAGTCCTGATGTTGGGTCCAGATTACCTAGTCTGGACCTTTGAGTCAGTCCTGATGTTGGGTCCAGATTACCTGGTCTGGACCTTTGAGTTAGTCCTGATGTTGGGTCCAGATTATCTGGTCTGGACCTTTGAGTTAGTCCTGATGTTGGGTCCAGATTACCTGGTCTGGACCTTTGAGTTAGTCCTGATGTTGGGTCCAGATTATCTGGTCTGGACCTTTGAGTTAGTCCTGATGTTGGGTCCAGATTACCTGGTCTGGACCTGGTCGGTCCTGATGTTGGGTCCAGATTACCTAGTCTGGACCTTTGGTTGGTCCTGATGTTGGGTCCAGATTACCTGGTCTGGACCTTTGAGTTAGTCCTGATTTTGGGTCCAGATTACCTGGTCTGGACCTTTGAGTTAGTCCTGATGTTGGGTCCAGATTATCTGGTCTGGACCTTTGAGTTAGTCCTGATGTTGGGTCCAGATTACCTGGTCTGGACCTGGTCGGTCCTGATGTTGGGTCCAGATTACCTAGTCTGGACCTTTGAGTTAGTCCTGATGTTGGGTCCAGATTACCTGGTCTGGACCTTTGAGTTAGTCCTGATGTTGGGTCCAGATTATCTGGTCTGGACCTTTGAGTTAGTCCTGATGTTGGGTCCAGATTACCTGGTCTGGACCTTTGAGTTAGTCCTGATGTTGGGTCCAGATTACCTGGTCTGGACCTGGTCGGTCCTGATGTTGGGTCCAGATTACCTAGTCTGGACCTTTGGTTGGTCCTGATGTTGGGTCCAGATTACCTGGTCTGGACCTTTGAGTTAGTCCTGATTTTGGGTCCAGATTATCTGGTCTGGACCTTTGAGTTAGTCCTGATGTTGGGTCCAGATTATCTGGTCTGGACCTTTGAGTTAGTCCTGATGCCTCAGAGCAGCTGACATTGCTACCTAACAACAGTAAACTGTAGCCTTTTAAGCTAACGTTAACTAGCACATTACTGCTGACAGATATGAAACCAGTCCTCTCTGAAGGACAGACAGTCCGTGTTGACGACGTCTTCCAAACATTTCCTCATCCACACTCATTTCTTCTGTTTCCTTGTTTTGTCACTGTAAAGTAGGCCGATCGCTACGGCAACGTCCTCAGTCATTTGTTTACATCACGCAGCTGCTTCTGCAGAGATCAGGTGAGGCGGTGCGTTCACTGCTCCCTCTGACACAAGAGTCTTAATAAATCCTGTAGTGATGAAATATTATTTTTAATCTTGTAGTGTGTTCATGTTTTAGATTGGAGATAGATAATCTATAATAATAATCATCTGCGGAGGTTTTCGTTAAAACTCTTTCTTCACCCGGAGTCTTTGTGCTTTCTCATCCCACAGGTTACCGTGGACTGTGATTGGATCTCCTGCTGGGATCCTCCCCCTCTCTCTCTCTCCATCTGTATCTAAATTACTCTCTCATCCAGATGAGCTCTTTGTCCCACGTTCAATGAACTAGAATCAGTGGTCAGACATACTGATCCTTAAAAGCAGTGGTTGTGGTACCCGTCCCCAGCACAGAGGCATTACATTTACATGTTGTCAGTGGAAGTAAAGGATTAGTGTCCTTGTTTTCACCGCTGAGCAGCGTGAAGCATAACAGACATCTCTGCTCTGCAATGAAAAATACTGCCTCCAGATGGAAATATGATGCAGGATGACAGACATCACTGTTTCTTTGTGGCATCCAGACAGAGAAGAGCAAATGAATTCAACATGAGCTGTCTGGGACTCCACAGCATTTATGGGCAGTTCAACAATTCAGCCGCATCACAGTAACAAACAAATCACTGCAGCGCGAACAATTTCCAGACGAGTCACTTCTGTCCACTTCATCTTCGTATGAGCTCTGAATGTCAACACGCTGCCATCCGTCATTCTTTCACAGCCCGTAGAGATAAAACCTGCACGTATCTGAGCCACGTGTCCTAAATTTAGATTCCATGAGTCGCCATGGGAACCGGTTTCGGGTCTAGCTGGTCTGGGACCTCCTGACCCTCCCGCCATCTAACAGGGATGGTGAATGATTGTTTTCATGATGCCATTTTGACACGTGTAAAAACTAAACCAGGCGCAAACGAGTCAGGAGATCCATGTGGACTGTAACGTACACATTCGTGCTGCCCAGAGGATGAACTGATTTTAATGACCCCATGAACGTTCCCTGTCAGCCTCAGGAGAAACTTCATATTATGCAGCCACACTGTTATGTCCACAGTAAGCAGAGTGTTTGTTCTGTGCAACAGTTTGATCATTTGTAGTTTAATGAGTCAAAAATATCAAAATTTACACGTAAAGGAAAATATTCTGCTCTTCTAAACAAATGGAAAAAGTGCTCAGAATGTTTTTATGTCTCTTCTTCTGGCTCTAATTTTTGTTCTAATTAACATCAGCTCTGTGGACACGTTTGGTTTGAGGCCACATTAAAAAGGGGACGAGGTCAAAACCAAAACAAATCTAAAAAAGAACATCTACGGATCCACGACCACACCCTCTTCACTGGAGTGGGACGGGTGGAGCTGCAGGTCCATTACTGAAGCTTTCAGACCCGACCCTCCAGATCAGCCACAACAAAAGCTTTAATAAATGTTCATCACAGATATCTCATCAAAAAAAAAGATTTAGTTCTAAACATTTTATCACATGCTCCATAAGTCATTAAAAGGTGCACTTCCTGCTGCATTTATTTCTAAGATGAATAACTATATATATATATATATATATATATATATATATATATATATATATATATATAGCCTAACTCCTGTTAGGGCCTTTCTGCTCCGTAGAGCTTCTAAATGGTTCCAGCCCTGTCAGTCTGAGTCTACAGTAACAGATCTTCAGCCTTAGCTCCTCTGACAGCTCAGCCTTATCAGAGCAGCAACACTGACCAGCCAGACTGTCTCATATCACCTTCAGCCTGAACACGGAAAATTCATCATCGCCTTTTGGTTAATTATGATGCTGATGAATCCTGATGGTGCTGATGACCCCATGACCCTCCCTCCAGGGCCATCAATGTAGTGAAAAATTAACCCGAGGTTTGACATGATATTTACCAAATATAACTTGCAAAAGTTCAGTGAGGAAGACTATTTCTTGCACACTTAGGCTGTCGTTTATTTCTCATATCATCCCGTAATTCACGGCTCTCGCCCACATGCTCAGTCTTGATTTCCTGCCGTCATTGAGATACCAGTTGCAATCCTCCCCGTCTCCCAATCCTCTGTCCCATCAACAACTCCATCTGACTGCACATGAGCAAAGTCAGCCGTATCTAACTGAGGAGGAGGAGGAGGAGGAGGAGGAGGAGGAGGGCTGCTGCACATCCCTGTGTTTGTAACAGGTCTAGTAATGCAGCCGATCACAGTCTGCAGATCCATCATGGAAATGATAATTCTGATAAACAGTTGATGGGATGCAGGTGATGAAATAATCCAACCCAGTCCAGGTTCACACGGTGAAACGGTCCAGGTTCATATAGTGAAACGGTCCAGGTTCATATAGTGAAACGGTCCAGATTCATATAGTGAAACGGTCCAGGTTCACACGGTGAAACGGTCCAGGTTCACACGGTGAAACGGTCCAGGTTCATATAGTGAAACGGTCCAGGTTCACACGGTGAAACGGTCCAGGTTCATATAGTGAAACGGTCCAGGTTCACACGGTGAAACGGTCCAGGTTCATATAGTGAAACGGTCCAGGTTCACACGGTGAAACGGTCCAGGTTCACACGGTGAAACGGTCCAGGTTCACACAGTGAAACAGTTTGGAGTAAAGCGGTCTAACACCAGCAGTGACATGTTTGCTGTGCTTTACTCCACTTTGACCTGACAGCAGATCAAACCTTGAGTCTTTTTTTTAATTCGAGGCCAAAAATGTCAGTGAAAATTTTTAATCCAGGCCATTTTATTAGAGATAACTGGAGATAATCTCTTTGCAGTCTACATACAAACACAGTGTTTGGATCTGCATCAGAGGACAGCAATATGATCAAATCAATTAATCATTATGATTAACTCTTGTCATTATTTGTGCATCATTAAATCACTGAATATGTTTAAGCTAATCTGTAGGTGGTAACACCTCTGAAACACTGTACCAGAGCCACATGTTGGCACCATGCAAACAGTAAACAGTCACTTCTACTGCTTTTTGGCAAGGATTGTGTTGTTTTAGTGTTAATTGTGTGTGAATGCATACAAAATGAATAATAATATAATTCAATTAATTATGCATTGTTTGCACATCTACAGCAAACAACACCAAGGGCAGACAGGGAGGTGAGAACTCAGCAGGCCTTCTCTTCCCACATCTACAAATATATACACAGCCAATATGCATAACAGCATCATTTCCTCTGTGTGTAGCATGATACCCACAGATTAAAGCTGTGTGCCAGTGTATGGATGTTATATTCCTTATTCAATTGAATGCAACGGATGAATTGTAAGAGAAATGAAGATTTATAGAGTAAGGCAGTGACTCTAAGCCTGGTGCAGCAGCGCTTATTTAGCTGAATGGTAAGCTCGCCTTGCTTGGAGGAGCACTAATTACTGAAGCTTATGGGAGGCTTATACTAATCTTGATTGAATTTCTAAGTGTGATGTGAGATCTCACCGTCAAACTTTTCCCACTGACAAAAGAGCAACTTTTAAAACCCATGTTTCCAAATAGGTTCAACCTCCTGAAAATAAATCCAACGTCACAAATCAGCTGCTGGAGACAGACTGCAGACTCACAACGTCATGGGAACGAGGGGACATAAAAACATGACAAATACTGTAGTATACTTCACAAATACTGCAGTATACTACACAAATACTGCAGTATACTACACAAATACTGTAGTATACTACACAAATACTGCAGAGCAGCTTTTACTGATGGGTCCACCTGTTGTCTTTTGTGTCATGGTGTCTTAACCTGGTGCTGACCTACATCCTGGGTATCATCATAAACTGTGTTCTCTCTATGGTAAAGCAGTGAAAGCAGAGAAACCCGGGGTGGAGCTCCGAGTTGGTTGGATTGAACTGAACTGGATTAAACTGAACTGGATTGAATTGAACTGGATTAACCTGAACTGGATTAACCTGAGCTGGATTGAATTGAACTGGATTAACCTGAACTGGATTGAACTGGATTAACCTGAGCTGGATTGAATTGAACTGGATTAACCTGAACTGGATTGAATTGAACTGGATTAACCTGAACTGGATTGAACTGAACTGGATTGAACTGGATTAACCTGAGCTGGATTGAATTGAACTGGATTAACCTGAACTGGATTGAATTGAACTGGATTGAACTGAACTGGTCTGTTTTCTATTTGCTGAATTATTTTTGTTGTACTGATGATTACTAACTCTGCTGACATCCCTCTTTTGAATTAAACCCCCTATTAGAGTCAGTCATGTTAATGGCATCAGAACCACATCACACCCCAGACCAGTTAAGGTTCCTCCTGGTAATTTTGGAACATGAAAAATACCTTCCGAAGGTTAGCTGTGTCTGGTCAGATGACCTTAACCTGGATCAGCATTTCCGAACAGTCAGTGAGGAAATGTGATTCAAATCTTTGTCTTGTCTATTAAATATTTGCTAATTCTGTATCTGTTTTCACCCCCACAGAACTGAAACCCTGAACGTTGTAATGTGATGTGACAGAGAGACTGAACCGCTGTCCTGCCAGATCAACCAGATCTTATATGCATTGAACAACATGTCAGCTGTGTTTCAGCTGTGTTTCAGCTGTGTTTCAGGTGAGCCCTCTGTTACCATCCACATCTGTGTCATGGCTGTTTGCCCTGTAACGGACCCTCCCTCTGAGTGTCTCTCTGCTTTCCAGCCTAATGCATGCTGGGACCTTTTCTTGTCTTCACACAGAGAGTGATGTGATCTCAGGTCTCCTGGGGGACAGGAACAGAGGAGCAGCAGAGCTCAGACGGTCTGACCAACGGAACCAGAACTCTTCTATTGAAGAGAACCGTTTTCTCTTCTGCTAAATAAAGACCTTGAACCCACCATTACAGAAGTCAGTGTGACAGGCAGCTGATTGTGTTTCAGTCATCTGTTTGAGGCCCCTCCCCCTCTGAAGAAGAAGTCTGCAGCTCTGACCCTGAGGCGTGTGAAGAAACCACCTCAGTGTCAGAATCTGGACACGTTTGAAAATCTCTGCTGATGTCTGTCTTTCATACCTTTCTCATCATTTCTTACAGTTTTTTTGTTGTGTGTTGCTCTTTTTTGTATTTTGCATGTAAACACAGCAGATGGACAGAGACACATGAATATGCAGAGATATGAAGACAGGAAGTAAGAAATGAAATTCTGTCTTTGTGTTTAGTTTTTTATTTGTGTGTTTCTTCGCATCTAATTTAATTTCTTACTCCATAATAATATTTATTGGTTTTGCACGTTATATGTTTGTATATGTAACAGTACATTTTGAATCATGGTGATGAGATAAGCTTATGTTTTTACCTGGTTGGTGGTTTGATGGGTTGGTTGGTTGGTTGATGTATTAGATGTTTGGTTGGTTGGTTGGTGTATTGATTGGTTGGTTGGTTGGTTGATGTATTGGATGTTTGGTTGGTTGATGTATTGATTGGTTGGTTGGTTGGTTGATGTATTAGATGTTTGGTTGGTTGATGTATTGATTGGTTTGTTGATGTATTGGATGTTTGGTTGGTTGATGTATTGATTGGTTGGTTGATGTATTGGATGTTTGGTTGGTTGATGTATTGATTGGTTGGTTGGTTGGTTGATGTATTAGATGTTTGGTTGGTTGATGTGTTGGATGTTTGGTTGGTTGATGTATTGATTGGCTGGTTGGTTGGTTGATGTATTAGATGTTTGGTTGGTTGGTTGGTGTATTGATTGGCTGGTTGATTGGTTGGTTGATGTATTGGATTGTTGGTTGGTTGGTGTATTATATGGTTGGTTAGCAGTATTGCATCATAAACAAAATTTTGTGGAACGGTTGGGACCAGGGACAAATCCATTATATTTTGGTGTAGATCCAGATCCCGATTTTCAGTGCAACATTTTTCAACTATTTCAATAATTAAGCAAAAAAATACCGAACCCATTTAAACCAAACTTGGGAGGATGGGGCATGAACCCAGTACATTTAGATGTGGATCCAGATGGAGAAATGGATCCAGGACTTTCTCTGCCGTTAGACCCGGTGGGTGGACGGACTAACCCAGAGGGAGAACCATGGCTTCAGACTTTTTGCTGACTCTCAGTTTGCTTTTAATGTTAATATATTTTGCAGAGGATGAAATAAATCTCTGGTTAATTTCTTTGTTTCTGTTTGACAGAGCAACAAATCAGACTGAAAGGATCCCAGTCAGGGTCAGGAAAACGGGACAGCAATTAAACGGAAGCAACCAGGCTCCTTAGTGCCGACTGTGAAAACTCATCTGGACAGGTGTCATCCAGCCACTGTTTGGCCTTAATAAGGATTCAAATTAACTCGACTGCTGTTCCACATTGTCTTGTTAAATACCCCCCTGAATGGAGAAGATGGGGCGGTGCAACACTTTACAGCCCTGTGTTAATGTGCAGTTGTGAAGGTTAGCAGCTCACTGGACTCCATAAAACAGTAGGAAGTGGGTGAGAAACACAAAGCAGCCCATCACATATCTGATCCTATCTGCATACAATTAATTCAGTTTTCTTTCCTTAAACGCTTCTTTGTTTTTTCTCTCTCTCCATCACAGCTGCTGAGAGTAAACTTATTAAACTGCACTGCATCAAATGAATAAGTGAGGGGCTTTAATTTTAAATGCCTAGGGGGCTTCATAAATGCATGTCACTGATGCAATGAAATTAGCATAGTTTATGTGAGTGTACGACGTCTGCGAGCTGCATTCTCAGGAGTTTTGACTGGTAAAATGAAATCCACAGTACACCCACAGGGCAACACGACTCAACAAATACAATAATTCAATTCACTCTTCAATTACATCCCCGTTCAGGCTTTCCCCTCCTTTAATTAAACTGTTGTACATGTCTGTGCCGAGCAAACATAATCAAATAAAATCCATTACGAGGCCCAATATTCCACCTGATAAACCAAATGAAGAATCTGATATTAAACGTTGTGCTTTTATGTTTGGCTTTTATTTATTTTTTGGTCTTAAGCAAATCTCTGCTGCAAAACCAACAAACTGGAACTAATTACAAGATTTCAAAAGAGTTCAGAGGATGAGAATGAACACGACATGCATACACAGCTCTGATATTTATATCAGTCATGCATATTTCAGCTGGAGACATCAGAAGTATTGATTAGCCAGGGTTCCTAAATGCTGTCGGAGAAGGAAGTCGCTGCAGGTCGGTGCATATTATTACCAGGTACAACACAGAACCACCCGAGGCTGCTGATTGCTTATTCATGAGCCTGTCATCAAACATGTTATGAACCTGAATTCATGTGTGAAGAATTGCACACTCTAAATGAGGACAGAGGACACAGACTGAACCGGTGAGGACCAGCTGTTAGGATCATGTGATCATGTGACCATGTGGACCCTTAAACTCTGCTACGCTAGTCGCTAACCTTTTTACACAGGAACAGGCTCCAGCACCGCAACAAAGACCCGTATCTGCAACGCTTCAAAACATTGACACTAAACAAGTCGATGATGTCATAACTCCGCCCCAGTGTGTGATTTCTGACTGCAGCATCGGCATCTAGTGAGACGTTTTACATTCAGTAAAAAGCAGCAATTTGTAAACAATAGAATCACATGACAACAGCTGTGGCTCAGGAGGTAGAGAGGTCGCTCACGGAACGAAGGGTCGGTGGTTCGATCCCCAGCCCCTGCAAGTCTACAAGTGGAAGTATCCTTGAGCAAAGATACTGAACCCTAATGCTCCCCGGGTGCCGTAAAGGCAGCACTGCTCCTCAGGGATTGGTCAAATGGAGACAAAGAATTTCCCCCTGTGGGATTAATACGGTATCTAAAAAAACAATCGTTTACCGTCCCTGTTACATGGCAGCTGATCTAGTCCTCTAATCAGAGGGTAAGGAGCTCCTGGACCTCACACCATCAGAGACACAGCAGAGATTTTTTTTGTCTTTGAGCTAGCTAACTGCTACTAGCTGCTAACTGCTACTAGCTGCTAACTGCTATTAGCTGCGTTTTAAATCTTCGAGTTGTGGGTCGCACACATAACACATCATCAAACTGTTTTACCATGTTGCAGGCTTAAGGCCCGTTTATGCTCTACGTTAAAGAAGGAAGACAGAACCTTCCTAACATAATCGGACTCGTTTTCAGAGATCTTACGGATATGGATGAGATGGATGAGATGGAGCAATACCACCGGGAATGGTTGAGGACAGTGTAGCTACGATTCAAGCAAGGAGGAAGGAAGGCGCTGACGGATAGACCGTTACGTAGAGGGAGCATAAATGGCCTTTACTCTGTTTATGCAGACGATTTGGCTCTGTTCCTTCCTCCTCTGCCGGCTCAGAGGAGGAACAATGACCCTCATTACACCTCGGTAACGATTATACAGAACGCTGAGGAGCAATAAAGGAACAGTCCTGCATTGATCAGGCTGTGTAAAAAGTGGAAACATCAGCGAAACATCAAAAATCACCGCTGAGAACCAGGACAGCCAACATGTTGACGGATATCGTGACGAAAAGTGAGGCTGAAACTGACTTTCGGATGTTAGCAGGATGCTAGCACCAGACAAACAGGTTAGCATTCTACTGATACGATCAGCTGGTACCTGTTAACCATGTCTTATGTTGTCTGTCCTCACTGGTGTCGGGTCAGACATTAAATGTTATGTTTGTAATAATTCCAGGTTCCTCCTAAACACAACATTTAAAGACGTGACGGCTGCTCCTACCGTTCCTCCGGGACCGAACATGTCAGACAGATGGTCCAGAGGAGGAGGGCAGCACACGCCGCTTGTTGCACCAACAAAACAAATGCATAATTTCTATGCAAATTGGCCTCATACCTCAATCTATCACCAGCAGAGGGCTTGACACCTGTGTGAATATGTATGAGTTTACAGCAATTAAAAAAGCAGGAGAGCGGCATGAGGAGGAGACAATGATAGCAGAGGCAGGAAGGGCCATCCACCACCGCAGAGATGGGATTCCTCTCCTCCACAACGCTTCACGCTGCCACTTTATTGGCTCTGTAATTGAAAGCTTCCTTCCTCTTGAGTCCTTACAGTCCAGCTAACAGTCTGCTGCTTTATTCTGCTCATCTCAGCAGCTCAGTGTGTTTCAGTCACTGGTGCTTCTACGCAACAGGCAGAATCAAATGTCTGCTTCACGTCGACCGCATCCAAAAACTACAGAAAGTTTTACATTCAGGTAAACAGTAAACACTGCAAATACCTTTTGTTTTAATAGTGGGTTATGATAGAAACATTAAACGTGAAGCTGGAGACCGACGACGTGGGACCAGAACCAGATCACGGTTCAGAGAACTTGTTTGTGTGCTCCTCATCATCAGCCGTGGAGTGATGAAGGTGAACGTCTCAGTTAAGTCAGCCTCTAATCTAATGATATTCATTGATACACTGAGGAGTGTCAGAGCAGAAAGTCATTAGTTACACTTTTAAACCACAGCTAATCCTCAAGGACTGGATGCTAAAGTGTGTGTGTGTCTGTGTGTGTCTGTGATTGTGTGTGTCTGTGACTGTGTGTGTCTGTGATTGTGTCTGTGTGTCACTGTGTCTGTGTGACTGTGTGTGTCTGTGTGTGTCTGTGTGTGTCTGTGACTGTGTGTGTGTGACTGTGTCTGTGTGTCACTGTGTCTGTGTGACTGTGTGTGTCTGTGTGTGTCTGTGACTGTGTGTGTGTGACTGTGTCTGTGTGTGTCTGTGACTGTGTGTGTGTGACTGTGTCTGTGTGTGTGTCTGTGATTGTGTGTGTGTGACTGTGTCTGTGTGTGTGTGTGTCTGTGTGTGTCTGTGACTGTGTGTGTGTGACTGTGTCTGTGTGTGTGTGTGTGACTGTGTCTGTGTGTGTGTCTGTGTGTGTGTGACTGTGTCTGTGTGTGTCTGTGTGTGTGTGACTGTGACTGTGTGTGTCTGTGTGTGTGTGACTGTGTGTGACTGTGTCTGTGTGTGTGTCTGTGTGTGTGTGACTGTGACTGTGTGTGTCTGTGACTGTGTGTGTGTGACTGTGTCTGTCTGTGTGTCTGTGTGACTGTGTCTGTCTGTGTGTGTCTGTCTGTGTGTGTGTCTGTCTGTGTGTGTCTGTGTGTGTCTGTCTGTGTGTGTCTGTGTGTGTCTGTCTGTGTGTGTCTGTCTGTCTGTGTGTGTGTCTGTCTGTGTGTGTGTGACTGTGTGTGTGTGTCTGTGTGTCTGTCTGTGTGTGTGTGTGTCTGTGTGTGTCTGTCTGTCTGTGTGTGTGTCTGTCTGTGTGTGTCTGTCTGTGTGTGTGTCTGTCTGTGTGTGTCTGTGTGTGTGTGTCTGTCTGTGTGTGTCTGTGTGTGTGTCTGTGAAAGAATGTTCTATATAAATTAATATATATATATTATTATATATATTATATTATTTATTATACAGATATAAATGTTCTATCAGATGTAGATCAGCTGCTGCGTCTTCTTCTTCTACCTTCACCTGAAGACTTCTGACATCATAACTGATCTCAGGTCTGTGTTCATAGACTGAAAATCAGCCAAATCTACTGCAGACATGATCTTCATCTGTCACAGACTAAAAACTATTCATTAAAATTCCAATGGGCAATGAAAAGAGGATTAGAAGAGGAATTTGAGAATTAAATTTAAATCTGTCAATAAACAAAAAAGGGATAAAAAAACAACAACAAATATTTAAGGAGTTAATCGTCTAATAATAAATTAATGATAAATTTGTAATTAAATAATTTAATTCAATTAAAACCTGTTTGAAAAAAGTAGTTTAAAGAGAGAAATAAATAAATAAATGTGAATGTACACATTTTTGTGATGTTTCTATGAATATATCTGTTATGTTTTTTTTAATGTTACTGGAATCTGTAGACCCTCCTCTTCCTCATCCTTCCTCTCACCAGATCATGTGACTCACAGCGACCTACAGAGAGGCTGAATGTCCCTCTAACATTTAATGAAAGAAGAGTAACAGACAACATGCATTAAAAACCAGCTGTTTTAAATGTACAGAATAATCTCATCTTTCTGAGGACGAGGCTCCATTCTGTCCTACAATAACATGAAAACAGATCATTTCACACAAAGCCTGAAAAGTTTCATTCTGAAATTCTTCAAATCTCTAGTGAAACCTCACCTTCACTCATGTGGACCAATAGGTTGACAGAAGCATTTAAAAAAATTGAATGAAATAGGAGATACATGTAGAATAAATGTGTAAAACAACATTTTGTACGATGTTTTTTTGTGTGTTGTTGTTGCTCTACTTTCACCAAAGGTTTTCAGACTGAATACTGACTTCAGATGAAGCTTCATGAGATGTTTGCAAATGAAAACTGAGCAGAAAGCAATTTTTTTTAAACGTGAAATGAATTTTATTTATAAAATCGTCTACAGAAATATGTCAATAGTCACATGACAGGATGTGTGACGTCAAACTGATGCAACAGGAAATCTGACTGGTCTATAAGAGACGTCAAACCTGCTGCAGAAATTTCAGAATGATTCCTTCAAGTCCTCTGTTGAAATGTGAACCGAAGAAAAGAAAAATACTGCAGGTTTATTCCCAGTTTTCTTCTAGTGTCACGAGGAGGCAGATGACGAGCGGAGCTCTCAGATCACAACATGTATGATGTGACATGTTTAAACCACATTCCTGCACCGTTTTATCACGATGACGTCAACAGAAACCAGATGAAATCATCCAGCATGTTCAAACACCTCAGAGGGTTCAGTCCAGTTCTGTAGCCTCAAATAAAACATGGTGATGAAACAGGATCTAACATGTTTACCTCTTTCTTTATGAGCTCACACAAACTGACTGTACACTGAGGCTTTCAGCAGAGATGTTTGGCTTCCATACTCAGCCTTGCATTCAGGTATTGTGTTCTGAGCCTTCAAGGATGTCTCTTCAGGCCGTTTCTACAGCAAACATCTCAAGGACACAGCAGATGGAATGAATGATGAATGAGACTGGCAGAGAAGTTCTCTGACTTCTGTCCAAAGAGACGTGTTTACTAAACTCTCTGAGTGACTGCTGGCAGAGCGGAGCTCGTCTCTCTGCAGCGAACAATCAGCGACCGGCGAAGACGCAACACACAGAGCTGAGAGGAGTCTGTGAAGTCGACCCTGAGCTGAGCGGCTCCCCCTACTGGTCACTCAGAGAACTATTAAAATACTCGGATGGTTATTCTAGAAAAACTAGATTTCACTGATGGTGGTTTTCTTCAGGATCTAGATCAGGAACTGTTGAAGATCAATTTGACCCCAAACTGAATCTGATCTCAGGTCAGTCTGGATCATTATTATTATTATTATTTCTCTCACAGTAGTGAATTTTCTGTGAGTCCTATAAATTTAAACATTCTGGATCACCAGATCCAGAATATGACTCGGATCCAGATCATCTTATGGTGATGTGTTCTAGATCTTATGATGATGTCATTGTGTCATTTTTGTCCAATCATTGTAGACATTATCCAGGAAGTTAGAAGATAAAATCTGGTAATTGTCCCACAATAAATAATCCTTTAAGAACATTCTACTACAGTGCTACAGTACTACAGTGCTACAGTGCTACAGTACTACAGTGCTACAGTGCTACAGTACTACAGTGCTACAGTGCTACAGTACTACAGTGCTACAGTGCTACAGTACTACAGTACTACAGTGCTACACTACAGTACTACAGTGCTACAGTGCTACAGTGCTACAGTGCTACAGTACTACAGTGCTACAGTACTACAGTGCTACAGTACTACAGTGCTACAGTACTACAGTACTACAGTGCTACAGTACTACAGTGCTACACTACAGTGCTACAGTACTACAGTGCTACAGTACTACAGTGCTACACTACAGTGCTACAGTACTACAGTGCTACAGTACTACAATGCTACAGTACTACAATGCTACACTACAGTGCTACACTACAGTGCTACAGTACTACAGTGCTACACTACAGTGCTACAGTACTACAGTGCTACACTACAATGCTACAGTACTACACTACAGTGCTACAGTTCTACAGTGCTACAGTACTACAATGCTACAGTGCTACAGTACTACAGTGCTACAGTACTACAGTGCTACAGTACTACGAACTGACTCAGGTGACGGAGGTGCAGTCCCCCCACAATCTACATCCTGCACTTCCTGTCTCTTTACAGCTGTCTCTATCTCATAATGAAAAATAATAATAAAGGCTGAAATATGACAGAAACAAAATAACTTTAAATGAACTGAGTACAGAAGAAGAGAGACTGTGTGAAATAATTCTGTTGTTTGTCTCAATAAACAAAACCTATGAATTTACATTTCATTATGTTTCTGTAATAAAGAAGGAATGAGCTTTTTGCTTAGCATGCAAATAAATAAATGAGTTGAATATCTTAATTCTCTATATTGAGATTATATAATGGTTATAATCCAGTCACCCGTCCTCCTCTGAACAGTTACAGACCAACTGATCAACCTTTACCAGAGGGGAGCCCACAGGGTTACAGCAGCACCACAGAAGAAGAATATAGAGACAGAAAGAAGGTCAGGATCAGGACCAGGACCACAACGCAGCGAGGTTGAACCTGGATCCTTGTCTTTCCTCTCTGAATGCTGCTGTGCTGCAGTCTGTCTGTAACGACACATCATCACATCACACACAGCGCCATCATTTCACCTCCTCACATGGATATTTGTTCTGCCATCACACACTGGACTGACTGACACATTTGGAAGGGACTCTCAAACGTACATTATGAGGCAGAGAGGAAGAAAATGACCCGGTAGGTGAGTTTTTATGCATTACAGGTCATTATACGAGTGGCCTGAGAGCCACTCAGCCACCATTAACCAAGACGAGGGACCAACGGGACCACTTCCTGTCAGGAAGTAATGAGAGAAATGTGGAGTGCATGTTTAGGCTGATGGTTTCAGATGTTCCATGTCTGGAAATTACCCCACAGCCACGGTCTGGACGGTAACACTGAATCCATTTATAATGCACTGCCCAGATGTAATTTATGGCAGAATGTGCTTCTCTGCTGCCTTAAGTGGAACTTTACTTACATAATGAGCGATATTGTAGCATCAGGGTCACTGCATATGCACCGCACTCAGCATCGACTCTATAACAGAGTGTAGGCGTCTGGAAAAACACCGAGAACATATCTAAATATTTCAACGGATCCTAAACGCAGGAATCAAACATATCAGCCTGAGAATTCTTCATCCTATTGAGCCACAGATCAATAAACCCTTCTGCTTTTTATTGTTCAGGATGAGAGTAATTACACAGCTCTGATCCATCAGTCACATCACAAACAGTCTGAGGTTAAAGTAAGAAAGGATGTTGTGTAATAATGGAATAAAGTTTATTTCAATGGGCGTCTCCTAATTAGTGGTTCATAATCATATGTATATGTCAGAGGGAGGCGGTCAGTCCATCAAACAGCAACCAGAAATTAAGACCCAAAACCTGAAAGGGCACCTCGTGATCTACAAGGACAAATCAGAGGAGGACCAGAAAACCTCCAAAGGGAGGCACCCAGGAGGCGTCGTAACCTCATGTTGAACCACCTCAGCTGGCTCCTTTCAACACCAATGAGCAGCGACTACTGCGAGCTCCCTTTAAGGTTCCAACCCCATCTGAGCAATTAACCGAAAATAACCAAAAACCACCAGCTCTGAGGAATCTTCTGGGCTAGACTCAAGACATTCAGAGCTGAAGGAGTGGTGGTCCACAGGCCCAAGAGGACCTACAGAACCCACAGGACCTACAGGACCCACAGGACCTACAGAACCCACAGGACCAACAGGACCAACAGAACCCACAGGACCTACAGGACCCACAGGACCAACAGAACCCACAGGACCTACAGGACCTGCAGAACCCACAGGACCTACAGGACCAATAGAACCCACAGGACCTACAGGACCTGCAGAACCCACAGGACCTACAGGACCAATAGAATCCACAGAACCTACAGGACCAACAGAACCCGCAGGACCAACAGAACCCACAGGACCTACAGAACCTACAGGACCTACAAAACCTACAGGACCTACAAAACCCACAAGACCTACATAACTAACAGGACCTACAGGACTTACAGGACCAATAGAACCCACAGGACTTACAGGACCAATAGAACCCACAGGACTTACAGGACCAACAGAACCCACAGGACCTACAGGACCAACAGAACCCACAGGACCTACAGAACCTACAGGATCAACAGAACCCACAGGACCTACAAAACCCACAGGACCTACAGGACCAACAGAACCCACAGGACCTACAGGACCTACAGAACCCACAGGACCTACAGGACCTGCAGAACCCACAGGACCTACAGGACCTACAGAACCCACAGGACCTACAGGACCAACAGAACCCACAGGACCTACAGGACCTGCAGAACCCACAGGACCTACAGGACCAATAGAATCCACAGGACCTACAGGACCAACAGAACCCACAGGACCAACAGAACCCACAGGACCTACAGAACCTACAGGACCTACAAAACCTACAGGACCTACAAAACCCACAAGACCTACATAACTAACAGGACCTACAGGACCAATAGAACCCACAGGACTTACAGGACCAACAGAACCCACAGGACCTACAGGACCAACAGAACCCACAGGACCTACAGAACCTACAGGACCTACAAAACCCACAGGACCTACAGGACCAACAGAACCAACAGAACCCACAGGACCTAAAGAACCTACAGGATCAACAGAACCCACAGAACCTACAGAACCCACAGAACCTACAGGACCTACAGGACCAACAGAACCCACAGAACCTACAGGACCCACAGGACCAACAGAACCCACAGGACCTACAGGACCAACAGAACCCACAGGACCTACAGGACCCACAGGACCCACAGAACCCACAGGACCTACAGGACCCACAGAACCTACAGGACCCACAGAACCTACAGGACCAACAGGACCCACAGAACCTACAGGACCCACAGAACCTACAGGACCAACAGGACCCACAGAACCTACAGGACCAACAGGACCTACAGGACCAACAGAACCTACAGGACATACAGAACCTACAGAACCTACAGGATGGACCCAAAGCTACAGCACTGCTCACAGCTGCTGTGTTCACTGCTGATGAACTCAAACCAGACACAGGAGGTTTTCTATCATCAATCACATCCAGTGTGTTTACACCAGAGTTCAAACCAAGACCCCCTGAACTGATGGGTTTCGGTCCGTGTTCAAACTAACTCTGGTGCCGTTCGACTGATAGATGAACGCAGGATAAACCAAAGACCAAAAACAGGATGTGGACCACCGTGTCCGGGCAGCACATCTTTGTTTGTGTCTAACGGAGGGATTCCTGATGCTGATGCTGGAGAAGCTCTTTGTGATTCCTCCACCATAGACAAGCACATTCAGCCCAGCACACAGAAGAGATGTGGAGGATGGTCTGTCGCACAATATACGTCATACATTTGTTATTAAAGCTGTCCAATCAGGTTGTGACTTTTCCATAAGCCTTTTGTTTTGTATCTTTTGGTGTGAACGTTAAATGATCCAGGACTAAAAATGAAGTACAAGTGTGACAGTGAACGCACCCTTAGAGTGAGTCTAACTTTTAAGTAGAACAAATCAGTTATGTTTGCATCTGAATTCGTGTCAGTTATAAGTGTTATATATCTGATAAGTGTCGACAGCAGTAAATCACATATTTTGAAAAAGAAAATGGATTTAAAATGATTATAAAATACAACCATTTAAAGCTATAAGTCTCTTCCCTGCACCAAAATAAAAAGATCAGTGAATCATCAGTGATTAAAAATTAGCAACCCTCATAAACAACAAACAGTCCCAACATAACAAGACAGAACACAACAACAAACATAACATGTTTCTGTCTAAATGTGTCCTTAAAGCTACAATTCAAATGTAAAATGTGGCATTAAAAAGAAATCATTTATTAATCATAATTCAGGTAAAAGTTTAAAATAATAGTCATATTAATTAGCCACCCATCATTATTACATGATCACATATGACTTAACGTAACAGAAACCCTCTGATTGGTGGAGTACAGCACCGCCCCCTGAGCCATAACCAGCTGTTAGACTGAAACTGAATGAGTGGATGAGGTCATCACTATCTGTTACCTGAACAGTGATTTCATTCAGTCTGAATGATAATCTATTAAATGTCTTTTCATCACCACGGCCTTGAAGAGTCATTAAGTAAAAGCCTTTACTCTGTTTACACACTCAGTAATGCTGTTCTATACAGAACTGGATGTTAACAGAATAACCAGTGCTGTGTCCTTCAGTGTGTCTATTTTATGTACAATTAATTTTTACTTTGCATTTGTTAATTTAAACATACCAGATGAGTAGAAGTAAATAAATAAATAAATAAATAACATTTAATCAGGTCTAATCACAGACAGAAGGAGAAATGATCAAATCTCAAACATGAACAAACACACTGGAAGATGTGAAAGTAAAGGTGCATCATCAGGGGAGTGGTTTTACTGGGACATACATCATCAGGGGAGTGGTTTTACTGGGACATACATCATCAGGGGAGTGGTTTTACTGGGACATACATCATCAGGGGAGTGGTTTTACTGGGACATACATCATCAGGGGCGTGGTTTTACTGGGACATACATCATCAGGGGAGTGGTTTCACTGGGACATACATCATCAGGGGCGTGGTTTCACTGGGACATACATCATCAGGGGGCGTGGTTTTACTGGGACATACATCATCAGGGGTGTGGTTTTACTGGGACATACATCATCAGGGGTGTGGTTTTACTGGGACATACATCATCAAGGGTGTGGTTTTACTGGGACATACATCATCAGGGGTGTGGTTTTACTGGGACATACATCATCAGGGGTGTGGTTTTACTGGGACATACATCATCAGGGGTGTGGTTTTACTGGGACATATGACTCTACTCAAAGATGATCAGGCCGCCTCTAAGGCAGAGCTCAGCCACGCCCCAAAGAACGGCCACCTTAACGAGGTGGAGGGGGTTGTTGTTGTTGTTGTTGCCTCTCTGACCATTTGTTTACATGACGACGGTGTTTTGAGGGCCTGAAAACACAAACAGAACAAACGGGTTCCAGAGTATAATCTTTTGAAATCGCCGACCGGCCATCATCATCTGTAAACGATGATGTCACAGCCCAGCTTCACAGATGCCTGTTATGGCAGCTCCTCCAGTGTAGATCAGATGAACCATGTCTGTGATCTTCTTCTGTGGTGTGGACCTAGAAGGTTACACCGCCCTCTACTGACCTGGCATACATACTACAGTATCTTCAGCTGTTTGTGCGGATCAGTGTGTACGGCCATCATTTTGAAAACACTGACCTGTGAACGCAGAACTTTCTCAAAACACAAAGAAAAAACTGTGTAAATCTAAGACTTCAATAAATTGGAAGGAAGTAAGTCATTAACGCCTCACTCAGGTTGAGGCCCACATCTACAGCCAGACCTGGGAGACAACCTGGGAGAGGATCTGAGAGAGGACCTGGGAGAGGACCTGGGAGAGGATCTGGGAGAGGACCTGGGAGAGGACCTGGGAGACGACCTGGGAGAGGACCTGGGAGAGGACCTGGGAGAGGACCTGGGAGAGGATCTGGGAGAGGACCTGGGAGAGGACCTGGGAGACGACCTGGGAGACGACCTGGGAGAGGATCTGAGAGAGGACCTGTGAGACGACCTGGGAGAGGATCTGAGAGAGGACCTGGGAGAGTTGTATGCTGGCACCTTAAACAGGTGAATTTAAGAGGTAATACACACATGAAGAAACGCCCCCTGACCCCATTAATGTGTATGTGAGAAAACAGAGTGAAGATGACTCTCCTGCAGGGGAGTCATCTTCATCATGTGTTTACAGACCGATGTTAGCAGTAAAACATCAGAGTCACAACGCTGCTCATGCAGATCCCTCCCTCCCTCCCTGCCTCCCTCCCTCCCTGCCTCCCTCTGTTTTATAGCAACCTTGGTGGGTCACTAGTAATTATGTAATGAGCCATCCTCAATCTAAAATGAGTAAATGCACAGTGAGCGACATAAAGCTGGAGGACAGGTAATGATGGAAGCGTGGAGCATCAGGTCTGACAGACTGCAGCACTGTCAGCTCAACAATACCTAACAGAGAGAGAGAGAGAGAGAGAGAGAGAGGGAGAGAGGTAAAACAACACCTAACAGAGAGAGAGAGACAGAGAGAGAGAGGGAGAGAGAGAGAGAGGTAAAACAACACCTAACAGAGAGAGAGAGAGAGAGAGAGAGAGAGGGAGAGGGAGAGAGGTAAAACAACACCTAACAGAGAGAGAGAGAGAGAGAGAGAGAGGTAAAACAACACCTAACAGAGAGAGAGAGAGAGAGAGGGAGAGAGAGAGAGGTAAAACAACACCTAACAGAGAGAGAGAGAGAGAGAGAGAGAGAGAGGGAGAGAGAGGTAAAACAACACCTAACAGAGAGAGAGAGAGAGAGAGAGAGAGAGAGAGGTAAAACAACACCTAACAGAGAGAGAGAGAGAGAGAGAGGGAGAGAGAGAGAGGTAAAACAACACCTAACAGAGAGAGAGAGAGAGAGAGAGAGAGAGGTAAAACAACACCTAACAGAGAGAGAGAGAGAGAGAGAGAGGGAGAGAGAGGTAAAACAACACCAAACAGAGAGAGAGAGAGAGAGGGAGAGGGAGAGAGAGGTAAAACAACACCTAACAGAGAGAGAGAGAGAGAGAGGTAAAACAACACCTGAGAGAGAGAGAGAGAGAGAGAGAGAGAGAGAGAGAGAGGTAAAGATCGATACGGACAGAGGGTCATTTTCAAATCTATATGCATGACATTATGTTGACATGAGTGTGTCTGTGTGTGTGTCTGTGTGTGTGTCTGTGTGTGTGTGTGTCTGTGTGTGTGTCTGTGTGTGTGTGTCTGTGTGTGTGTCTGTGTGTGTGTGTGTCTGTGTGTGTGTCTGTGTGTGTGTGTCTGTGTGTGTGTCTGTGTGTGTGTGTGTCTGTGTGTGTGTCTGTGTGTGTGTGTCTGTGTGTGTGTCTGTGTGTGTGTCTGTGTGTGTGTGTGTCTGTGTGTGTGTCTGTGTGTGTGTGTGTCTGTGTGTGTGTGTGTGTCTGTGTGTGTGTGTGTCTGTGTGTGTGTGTGTGTCTGTGTGTGTGTCTGTGTGTGTCTGTGTGTGTGTGTGTCTGTGTGTGTGTCTGTGTGTGTGTGTGTCTGTGTGTGTGTGTGTCTGTGTGTGTGTGTGTCTGTGTGTGTGTGTGTCTGTGTGTGTGTGTGTCTGTGTGTCTGTCTGTCTGTGTGTGTGTCTGTCTGTCTGTCTGTCTGTCTGTCTGTCTGTCTGTGTGTGTGTGTCTGTGTGTGTGTGTGTCTGTCTGTGTGTGTGTCTGTGTGTGTGTGTGTGTGTGTCTGTGTGTCTGTGTGTGTCTGTCTGTCTGTCTGTGTGTGTGTCTGTCTGTCTGTCTGTCTGTCTGTCTGTCTGTCTGTGTGTGTGTCTGTCTGTCTGTCTGTCTGTGTGTCTGTGTGTGTGTGTGTCTGTCTGTCTGTCTGTCTGTCTGTCTGTGTGTGTGTCTGTCTGTCTGTCTGTCTGTGTGTCTGTGTGTGTGTGTCTGCAGAGAGCTGCAGAAGTTCAGCAGGGTGACATATATATCAAAAGAAGGACACAGGCCACAATCATAGTGAGATTATAAAATGTCACATTGATATACTGGCCTCCCCAGAGTCTCCTGCACTTCATCACTGCTTCATGATAAGGTGGACAATAACTCAGTCCTCAGATAAATAATACAGTTTATAATCTGAGGAAAAAGAGGCCTTGTGCTGCGACGGCTCCCATCATCAATCCAGCATGATGTTCCTCTCTGTAGGACTGATCTCATCTCTCTGCTGAACGAAGGAATCTCCTCGGTTTGAAGTCAGCAAATTACATTTAGCCTCAGTCCATCAGTCTCTCCTATTTTTGCAGCAGGTTCTGGGTCTCCTCCGAGTTGGACATGCCCAGAAAACCTCCACAGGGAGGCCCCAGGAGGACCCTAACCAGATGCTGAACCACCTCAACTAACTTCTTGACTCCAAGCTCCTCCCCTATGTGTCAGACTGTTGAAGGTTCTGGAGAGAACTCCCCAGTGACGGTTCTCCTGACAACATCTATAGGTGTGTTTTCAGACTGGGGCTCATTCAGTGTACAGGACAGACATCTGTAATCCATTCAGGCTGTAGAACCTCAGTGGGATTAAGGACACAGATCTCCTCACATTATTGACGAACCACAGGAGAAGCCAGGTAATACCAGCCATGTGCTAACAGGCTGCTTTAAGTCTCAGCATGGAGATCAGATACAATTCACTCATATCAGGAGCTAATCTTCAGGATGGGAATTGGAAATGTAAGAGAAAAACAGACGCTGTTAATTCTGAGCTCACGCTCAGCAGATGTGGGCGTAAATTCTTAAACCATAGGAGATCCACAGCCGTCCTGTGTAAACAAGAGAACACACACGTCTCAGGATGGACTTTAAGTGTGTGTGTGTGTGTCTGTGTGTGTGTCTGTGTGTGTGTGCGTCTGTGAGTGTGTGTGTCTGTGTGTGTGTGTGTCTGTGAGTGAGTGTGTGTGTGTCTGTGAGTGAGTGTGTGTGTGTCTGTGAGTGAGTGTGTCTGTGTGTGTGTCTGTGTGTGTGTGTCTGTGAGTGAGTGTGTGTGTGTGTGTGTGTCTGTGTGTGTCTGTGTGTGTCTGTGTGTGTGTGTGTCTGTGTGTGTGTGTCTGTGAGTGAGTGTGTCTGTGTGTGTGTCTGTGTGTGTGTGTCTGTGAGTGAGTGTGTGTGTGTGTGTGTGTCTGTGTGTGTCTGTGTGTGTCTGTGTGTGAGTGTGTGTGTGTGTGTCTGTGTGTGTGTGTGTGTGCGTCTGTGAGTGTGTGTGTCTGTGTGTGTGTGTGTGTGTGTGTCTGTGTGTGTGTGTCTGTGTGTGTGTGTGTGTCTGTGTGTCTGTGTGTGTGTGTGTCTGTGTGTGTGTGTGTGTCTGTGTGTGTGTGTGTGTGTGTGTGTGTCTGTGTGTGTCTGTGTGTGTGTGTGTCTGTGTGTGTGTGTGTGTGTCTGTGTGTGTGTGTGTATGTGTCTGTGTGTGTGTGTGTCTGTGTGTGTGTGTGTGTATGTGTCTGTGTGTGTATGTGTCTGTGTGTGTGTGTGTCTGTGTGTGTGTGTCTGTGTGTGTCTGTGTGTGTGTGTCTGTGTGTGTGTGTGTCTGTGTGTGTGTGTGTCTGTGTGTGTGTGTGTCTGTGTGTGTGTGTCTGTGTGTGTGTGTGTGTGTGTGTGTGTGTGTGTGTGTGTGTGTCTGTGTGTGTGTGTGTGTGTGTCTGTGTGTGTGTGTGTGTCTGTGTGTGTGTGTGTGTCTGTGTGTGTGTGTGTGTCTGTGTGTGTGTGTCTGTGTGTGTCTGTGTGTGTGTGTGTGTGTCTGTGTGTGTGTGTGTGTCTGTGTGTGTGTGTGTGTGTCTGTCTGTGTGTGTGTGTGTGTGTCTGTGTGTGTGTGTGTGTGTGTGTGTCTGTGTGTGTGTGTGTGTGTGTATGTGTCTGTGTGTGAGTGTGTGTGTGTGTGTATGTGTATGTGTGTGAGTGTGTGTGTGTGTGTGTGTCTGTGTGTGTGTGTCTGTGTGTGTGTGTGTATGTGTATGTGTGTGAGTGTGTGTGTGTGTCTGTGTGTATGTGTCTGTGTGTGTGTCTGTGTGAGTGTGTGTGTGTGTGTGTCTGTGTCTGTGTGTGTGTGTGTGTGTGTGTGTGTGTGTGTGTGTGTGTGTGTGTGTGTGTCTGTGTGTGTGTGTCTGTGTGTGTGTGTGTATGTGTCTGTGTGTGAGTGTGTGTGTGTGTGTATGTGTATGTGTGTGAGTGTGTGTGTCTGTGTGTGTGTGTGTGTGTGTGTGTGTGAGTGTGTGTGTGTCTGTGTGTGTGTGTGTGTGTGTGTGTGTGTGTGTGTGTGTGTGTGTGTCCCCAGAGGACCAGTACCAGGCACCAGCTCCATTTATGTGTGTGTTTCAGGGGGGTCCATGCAGATAATGAGCAGATGGCATGGGAACACACACATGGCCCCTGCATCCATCTGGACAGTTTCTGCAGGTGAAGTGTTAAAAAAAAAGTATCTGACATCAAAGTAGGAACCAACATGGCCGAACATGAGAGGAAACCCAGCGGCGCGACTTAACGGCCGGTGAAGAGAGGCGGCGTTTGTCTGTTGATCAGCCAAAGCTGCAGCGTGAAGGACATAAACAGGGTTTACTGTTCAGAATGAAACAGCCTTAGAGAAAAAACTCATCAGGAAACAGGTTGGAGGGATGCAACACCACCATTCGCTCTTGTTTTATTTCATTCCAGCAACTAGTCCAGTGCGGTTCTGAACAGGCCTGAAGTATTAAAACACTCATAGTAACAACTTCATAAAGAAACACCTGCCATGATGTCGTTGTATTATCTAACAGAGCTACAAGTCATGTTGGTGCAAAACGCCTCCATTAATAAGTGATGACAACAATCAGAAACATGTTCAAAGTGTTTTCAGGGACTGAAACCACAAACTCTTGAAAACACCACCCTGCCGTTGTCGTGTAAACGCGCCCTGCTCCCTGCATGCCTCTTACAGCCTTACACTATATGCTGGCTTCACCAGCCTTTACACAGAAGTTAACCACGATAAGTAGTTGTGCTTCACTTCATAATCTACAGTGAACACGAGCTGAACGTGAGCAGAAGTCTTCAGGTGTGATCTCACCTCATCTTCCTCTGAGAGGCTCCAGAACAGTTTGGTCCCAAACACTGTGCAGTAATTCATCTCCATGAAGCTGGAGAACTGGATTCATGTTGACTGCTCCTCACATGATGTTGTGTTTGAGAGGAATTTCAGAGCAGAATTCTCCCGTGTTGGAAGCCTTTTAGAGTCAATTCTGATAGATCTCATTGGTTCCTGAGTCCCACAGAGACGCCACAGAGCACTGCTGAATAATGCATCACCGTCACCTTTCTGTGAGGAGTTTACACGTTCCTGCCGGGATCGTCTGCAGCTCCCCTGCGGCTGGGATTGGCTGAGATTGGCTGAGATCGGCTGGGATCGGCTGGGATCGGCTGAGATCGGCTGGGATCGGCTGAGATCGGCTGAGATCGGCTGGGATCGGCTGGGATCGGCTGAGATCGGCTGGGATCGGCTGAGATCGGCTGGGATCGGCAGCTCCCTGCGACCCACTAAAAGATGAGCTGGTATAGCTAATGGATGGATGTAACCAAGCGAGCAACACAACGTTAAATATGCAGGCAGCATGAAAGGCATATATGAAAACCAATGTTGATCTTGGATCTAATGTCTCACTGTTCTCCTCCACAACCAGAAGGTTCATGAATAACAGGGAAGGAAGACTCTACAGTTTATGGGATGTGTTTCTCATGTTGAGTGGAGATGGTTCTGTTTGATCATCAGTGAGACGACACTACATGGAACAGATGTGTTGGACTAACTGGAACCAGCCAACGATGAACAGAGGCCAGGTCACCTGGCACAGACTAAACGCTGATTAAATGCAGGAGCAGCAGGAACATCCCGACCTCTTCAACTCGACCTCCATCCTTCAGTCGACATGTGGTGTCAGTGGAAACGGGGTCAGAAATATCATCCATTTCATTGTATTTCAAACAGTTTGACTCATTCTGGTCTTTCTTCCAGCTTCAGAAAAAGTGCTTCTATAAATAACTGAAAGGTTTAAAGTTGAACATTTCTGACATTAAACTCCAACAGGTGAAATATATCAAAAAAAAGGACACCGTTTGGTTCCATCCCCATGTCCACCTGGACCTTTCTATGGAAACATGTCATGTTCTTTAAATCTAAACCAAGTGTTCACAGACAGTGTCTGCACCCCCCACATGCACGCCGTCCTCTTTCTTTCACAGAACATCAGTCTGTTCAGAGTCCTGATTATTATTCAGATTATTATTTATTCTGTTATTATCTACTGACTGTACCAGTTGTTACAGCTGTTACTGTAGCTGTACATTTATGATGAAGGCATATCGAGTCGGGGTCTGTCTGAGAGTTACAGTTACAGACCAGTACTTCCTGTCCACTGGGGGACGGTCTGGACCTGCTCTCCTGTCATCAGATAACTGTCGGTGTGATAAATAAAAACTGACTGGACTTTAAGAAAGAAGAGAAGCCAAAATAAATCCTAACTAATGATGTACAGTTTCAGATCTCTTTCCAACACAAAGCCACGTCTTACATGTTGCTGATGTATTATATCATGTAATGTAATTAGGGATGAGAAATATGATGACATGCCACGAAGATAAAATATTCAGACCTTCACTCCTTCAGTTTAAATTATTCACACTGCTGACACGTTTTCCTGCACGTCAACAATTCGATTCCAGTGCAGTAACACAATCAGCCCTTCTAACCATCACTGTCAGCCACAGCTGCTGTACGGACCATGAAGGCCTCCACTGGGATGGATTCTGGTACCATGTGAACACAGAACCACCTCCTGCATCCAGATCAGAGCAGTGATGGATCTGCTGACCAGGAAAAAACAATGAAAGGGTTTGATTGAATCAGACAGAGATCATCAGTTTGTGTGTCTGCAGCATTAATGATCAATGTTCTGTAGAGGTTAGGGTTCGGTCCAGGACCAGTCCATCAGGTTCTGGTGCTGATCCGGATCATCATCTGGATCCAGAATGTTCTTAAAGGATTCTTTATTGTGGGACAATTACCAGATTTTATCTTCTAACTTCCTGGATAATGTCTACAATGATTGGACAAAAATGACACGATGACATCATCATAAGATCTAGAACACATCAGAGTCTGATCTGGATCCAGGTCATATTCTGGATCTGGTGATCCTGAATGTTTAAATTTATAGGATCACAGAAAATTCACTACTGTGAGAGAAATAATAATAATAATGATCCAGACTGACCTGAGGTCAGATTCAGTTTGGGGTCAAATTTATCTTCAACAGTTCCTGATCCAGATCCTGAAGAGAACCACCATCAGTGAAATCTAGTTTTTCTAGACTAACTATCAGACTAATAATGATACCAATGTGATCCAGATTCTAGGGGCAGGTTTTCATGATCCAGGATCACATGATGAGGGTCAGACCATCAGGGGACTGTTGGTTTTAGGGGACATGTTGGTGGAGGTTTGAGCTCTGAGTGACCTCATCACCTTCAGTGATTTCTGTTATTTATTCTAAACATGTACTGAAATAACATGTTAAAATCATGTTTTTCTACTTCTGAATATTCAAATTATCTTTGAATCCACCATTTTCTCTCATCTGCTTCTTCTGAGTTAGCTGCTAATTGCTACTACCTGCTAACTGCTACTAGCTGCTAACTGCCACTAGCTGCTGATGGCTACTAGCTGCTACTAGCTGCTACTAGTTGCTAACGGCTACTAACAGCTAACGGCTACTAGCTGTTTTCCAAATGACTCCTCACAGAAAGGTCCGGCTCAGCAGTCAGGCCTTGCCCAGCTGTGTAGCAGAGGCTCATGATTCAGTCTGAGTGTCTGACAGAGGTGCTTGTTGTTTGGGATGCTTTACTGTCCCGCAGGCCTTTGGGTGACGGCGCTGCTCTCTGCTGGACGGCTACAGTACATAACTGGCATGTCTGCTTCTCACAGCAGTACATTTTATATCGTTTTATGAGAAAAACTCAAGCAGGGCAGCAATTTTACCACATTCAGTCTATTTTTCTCAAGTACACCAACAGAGTGTTTTCACCTCCACTGAGATTTAGCAGAAAATGCTGGTCTAGGTCAACATGTTTGGATCTTTGTCAACATCAGAACAGGTAAGAGCTGTTGACCTCTTCTGCTTTCCATGCGTCTTTTCTGGAGCGGTAGATCCTTGTGTTTTCTGATAAAGCAGAGGAAACTAGTCTCTCTAAAGCTTTATCTCCTCCCTCCATACGATGTTCTTTCAGGTGTAGGAAAGCTTTCTACTCCCCTCGACTTCAGTCATTAATTAAAGTCCAGCTGAAGAAGAAAAATGTCCGTTTTAACCTAAAAACGGTGATTTCAAGAAGTACACAGTGTTGAAGATGTATCCGTTTTAAATAATGAGCATTTCACCCTTTATTCCATCACATAATGGAGCCTTTAAGCAGCACAATGACAAGTAGCTGGTAAAAGCCCCATCTTTACGGATCCATTTGACATAATGGCACTCTGAATATAGAAATTACCTTCCAGGCAGTTGTCAACGCTTCTGGACTGAACCGAAGGAAAACAATTCCCCACGGGCAGAAAACTTTTCCATTTCAGTCCAACTCTGAGTAAACAACTGAAGCTCCTCTGTGAACAATGGCTTCATGTGTGGTTAATAAGCCAGTTAGAGCGTCAGCAGTGAGACCCTGTTTAATGATGACGAGACTATTAAAGAGAAATCTGTGCATTTAGACATGTTTCACTGTAAAACACTGATTCATGTATTTCATCCACAACACAAACTGTTCATAAAGCTGTCATTTCAAAAATAACTAAACTGATGTTTCTCTAGGATTGATCAGATCCACCTGATCAATATATCTATTGATGATGATCCATTCTACAGTATTATCAGCAGTTTACAGAGGATTTATGTGCTTCTCAGAGAACAGGCCTGATTTTCTGTTTGTCTGGACTTGAATAGAAGAGTCAGATATTCTGACATCAGCTGTAGACATAAAGGCTTTTTTGATAACGTCTATATGTCTATATAACATCCCAGAATGTTTTCATCTGGCTCTGTCCATCATTTCTAATGTGTTTTTAATTAGCACACAAAATAATTAAGCTCAGATTTTGCACATAAATAAACAGTTCAAATCTGCACATCTAATTTTTAGTATTTTAGAGATACTTTTTGTTTTCATGTGTTCTTTTTATATCATAAGCTCAGGAAACGTTTTATATCTTTTATTGGTTTTTATTAGAAGTTGGCGTCATTGTGTTGTTTTGTGTTGTTGATGTTTTATCTGTTGCTCCTGACTGCGAGACAACTTTCCTTTCTGTGGCTTAGGTGGTAACAGCGGTCTTCCACTTATCAGAAGGTCGGTGGTTCGAACCCCAGTTGCCCCAGTCCACATGTTGAAGTATCCTCGAGCAACATACTGAACCCCAGTTTGCTCCCTGGCTGGCTGAAGGCAGCCATGAGCCCCTCAGTCAGAGTGATTATCTACACAGGTTTGTTCTGCATGGATGTTACAGATGATCTTCTCAACAGAGTAAACAGGTTAAATAAATCTGGAGGTCTGCAGTAACTCAATCAGTACATTAAACAGAAGCTGTGGGGGGGATGATGATGATGATGATGATGGTGATGAGGGTGTGAGCATGGCTGCGGTGTCTCATAATGAAGCTGTGGTAGAAATGCTAATGCTGAAGTACATTAACACATTAGCAGTTATCATGTTACAACTTATCAAATGAAAAGAAATTACACCTGTTCACAATCCTGCATTCAACATTTTGCTGCCTCTCCAAATGTAGCAATGCAATGAAGAGCTGATAAAACAGCAGGTCAGGAGACGCCATTGAAATTCAACAAGAGCCAAACCCCAAGATCAGATCAACATGTGACCAAAGCAGGAAGCAGGAGAGGAATTGTTCATGACTTCCTTCTTAAAAACACATCATTAACAGGCGTTTTTAGTGACATCATGGCAACGACGTCACCTCTGCTTTTACCACGTTGTATTAAGTAGCTACATCATCACAACCTACGTCTCCGTCGCCATATTTGATGTTGAAACTTCACTAAAACAGACCGTTTGTGGGACGTATCCATTCACATATGTAAAGAGAGCATAAAGGGGCTTTAAGGCGGCAAAAACAAACCAAAATACATGGATTCTGATCAAAACAATCAGACATATTTAAGGGGTTGTGGATGTTTTTGTGAATTAAATTATTGGCTGTTCCAAATCCAGAGATTTAAATCCAGGTTCCAGGGCTATGAGTCAGAGTCTGGATAAAGTCTGACTGAACTGAAGCGTCTTCTTTTTGACGGAGGGACACGCCCTGCAGAACATTCTGGTATTTGGTCATATAAAGGATACGACAGCAGGAGCTTAACATGAACTGATTTTACTGGATCAGGTCTTTAAAAGATGTGAATATGATGGAACGACTTTAGATCATCTACTTTATGATGGGATTATCTTGTGTGTGAGTATCTGTGGCAGCAGGATAGAGCAGGGAGGGATGAAACTTTGAAACGCTGCTGGTCGGTGTGACGTGACTCTGACCTGCTGGCTCCGGTCGCTCTGTTTGTGCCGCTCTGTGGTTCCCTCTCAACACCGGTTCTCATCAGGCTGTGATGGAGTGTTGGTGACAGCAGCTGTACCTGCAGCTCTTTGGGTCACAACCAGAGTCAACTGGCCTCCACACGACCAATACCAATTAAAAATGATGAAACTTATGTGCCCTTTGTCCAGGACAGTCTCGTGGAAGTCGCTGCCTCAGCAGTCAGTATTAATGCTTTTACTCTAGATGCTCACAGGCCAGAGAATCAAGTGTTGTCTGCGAGCCGGTATGGCAGCTATAAGGGCTGCTACATCAGCTGTGAAATTGGAGTGAGATGGAAATGATTATATATTCCTAAAAACATGGAGAAAATGGATTTTATGGCTGTCTGTGGTATTTTATGATTCATAAAGTCAGAAACAAAGATAAGAGACTGTCTTTGTCCAATTCATGCATAAAGAGTTCTATCTGACGGTTTGTGTCTGTTAGCAGGATTACATAAAACCTACAGGACAGACTGTCATTAAACTCTGTGGGAGGGCTGGAAAAAGTAACTACATGCTACATTTTATAGTCATTTTCTCTTTGTTTTATTTCATATGAATCTGTGTAAAATTACAGACATTGTCTGTAAATTAATAATTATTAATTAACTAATTATTATTAACAATTCATTAATAATAATAATAATAATAATAATAATAATAATAATAAGCAAAATGTTTTTAGGTATAATGCAAATAATCACAAATTGATATTTTTAATTTTTTTACAGAAAAATTACTTTATTTATGCAGCATTTTTTCTTCTTTCTTAAATTACATACAAATATATGTCAAATTACATTAATTAACTGTAATGAAATATGTAGCTTATTATATAAGGCTTTATGACCATACTAAAAAAAATTTTTTCTTTGAAGGTAAATCATATTAGTTTTATATTAATGTGTATTTTTGCATTCAAACTGTATTCTTAATGCAAACATTGCATTAAACATAATATAGTGTTTTCAAGAGACACCAGCCCTGATGTCCAGGTGGGATAAGCAGTTAGAGACAGATGGATGGATGGATGTGGAGCCAGAAGTCCTTACTGCTCATCAACCACTGATGAGTAATGATTTAACACGGATGTGAACATGCTCAGTGAGAGAAAACCACGACTCCTCAAAAAGCCTCAGGTTTGAATCAGACAACCACGAATTCCACCAACAGAAGATTCATCTGAACTGTGCAAAGCAGGAGCCACTAATGCTTCTTCTTCTGTGGTAATCTGACATGAACCAGCTCATCGCTGCTCCTGGAAGCTTTTGAGTTTAAACAATCATCAAAAATCTTCTTCTTTCATTTATTTACTCATTGGAGCACAACAAGAGGAAAAGATTCACTAGCCAAACCCCTGGATGCTCAATATGTGCACAATATGAAATGAGAGCCTCTGAAGCTCTGGGCTAAATAACCTGAGCAGCACCACATGCAGCCGTCTGTCCACAGACAGGATGTAAACACAACATCCAATGTTTATTCTATCAGTAATCAACTCTCTTACAAGCCTTAAAAGAAAAAAAGAAAGAAAATGTTATTGTCGACACGATGCAGTAAATTCACTTACTTTCAACCTTGCTGGCTTCCCACGGCCCTGCAGATGGATAATTATAGAGAGGATGGAGAGAAGCGCTGCTCAGGCTGGAGGGAACAGGGAACTGAAAATAACAAGACAACTTTAATTACTGGAGGGTCCAGAGCACTAATAAGACTTCTCTGTCACACTGTGATCAAACATATGGGGTCATGAGGCGGGATGTTCCGCCGGCTGATTAAGATGAGGCCCATGTGACTGCACTGTTCCACTACTGACAGTCCTCAGACAGCTATGTTAGCCCACACACTATGAACACTTTCACACCTGGCCAGCAGTGGCAGGACTGCAGCTCTGAGGAGAACCAACATCATACAGTATGTATGAGCAACCTGAAGGTTATTGGTGCTTTTCTCAGTAGTGGAGGACAGGTGGTCATTTTTAGCCACACTATAGTGTAGCTCTGGGACAGCAATACATCCAGCCAGCAGTCTTTTCTAACTGTGGTCCAGACTGAAGCAGACCAGCCCCATTTAATGACAGCAAACCCTCGTTCTGGTTCAAATGATGAATCCAAGTGGAATGAAAATCTGTCCTGTAGTTTATATGTGATTGATAAAAATGGTGATCATCACATTTTGCTGAATAAGTTCCCACATTTTGCTGAATAAGTTCCCACATTTTGCTGAATTAGTTCCCACATTTTGCTGAATTAGTTCCCACATTTTGCTGAATAAGTTCCCACATTTTGCTGAATAAGTTCCCACATTTTGCTGAATTAGTTCCCACATTTTGCTGAATTAGTTCCCACATTTTGCTGATTAAGTTCCTAGATTTTGCTGAAATAGTTCCCACATTTTGATGAATCATCTCCTACGCTTTAGTAAATTCTTTGTCATTTTGTCATTTATTTGTTCCCAGGATTTGATTAATTTCTTCCTACATTTTGATTAACTAGTTCCCACGTTTGAATAAATTCTTTGCCATGTTTTGATAGATTTGTTCCCACGTTTTGATTCATTTTGCGCCACAACATAACATAAATACGTCCTGTCAGCTTCATGAAACCTTTCATAAATCTAACCTCATATTTAGCTGTTATGTTTAATAATCTGGAGTTCTTGACCTTCACAAGCTTCAATACCTTTATAAGAACACAAAGGTACTGCAGGTGAAATATTTATGCCAACCTTCTGTTTATTTCATTCACATTACATGATGGTGTGTTTTTGTGTTGTGGATTTGTGTGGTAGCTAAAAGCTCTCAGCTCACCCTGCAAGATGACTGATTGTTGCTCATATTAAAAATGTGGGTCACTGTGGAGGTGAACCATAATATTCTAACATGTACTTTAACAGAATACAGCGGAGATGAAAAGAAGACAATGAAAAACACTCAGAAATAAACTCAGTCACTCCCTTTTCCACCGTTTACATTTTGGATTTGCTGACTCAGGAATCTTCATCCATTGGCCCAAAGCAGCTTCACTGGGCTTCTAAAAGAGACGTTTAAAGTTTCTGTATTTATGTGACAAACATATCCTCAGCAGGTTCCTGTCCTTCCATCTGAGCACAAGGCTGATCTGACCGTGGCTGTGGTTACTGGTTCTACTGGTTCTGATCTGACTGTGGCTGTGGTTACTGGTTCTACTGGTTCTGATCTGCCCGTGGCTGTGGTTACTGGTTCTGATCTGACCGTGGCTGTGGTTACTGGTTCTGATCTGACCGTGGCTGTGGTTACTGGTTCTACTGGTTCTGATCTGCCCGTGGCTGTGGTTACTGGTTCTACTGGTTCTGATCTGCCCGTGGCTGTGGTTACTGGTCTCTTACATTTTAAATGTGTAAGAAATAAAAACAGAGGTGTTTTAATACAATGAACGCTCAAAATGCCTTGATGTTTTAACATGAAGTCAACCAATCAGAGTCCATCTCTCATCCCCTTTAAAGCGATATTTAACCAGCGCCCCTGGTCTGCACTGAGGGACAGGTACTGTATCTGTATCCTCTATCACAGACTGTTCAGACATCACAAATAATGTTTAAAATGCTTCAAATGCAGCATGTTTCATTAGATTTGATCTTCTGTTGTTCTCACAGATGATACCTACATGCTTGGATGTATTTATCTTAATGTAAAGGAAGCAGGAAGTGGACGGTGCTGGATCGGACTGGGACAGGAAAAAGCCCATTTATCCCAACATCAGCGGCCCAGCAGGCAGTGAGGCGAGCTGGCGATGCCTCTGACGGTCTGGCAAAGACCTCCTATATTACTACAGCCCCCGGCTTCCCCACAGCTTCTCTGACGAGCCCCTTGCCTGCCATCAGCCGCTGCATTCCCCTTCCATTTGTGAGAGTCCCAGGGCTGACAGGGAGGCGTTGGGTGGCTGATAGAGAGAGTAATTAAAAGGACTGATTAGAGTGACAGAAGGAGGACACCCAGGGAGAAAACAAGAGTCTCTCTTCAGACAGAGAGGGGGAGAAGAAAAAGAAGAGCGAGGTTGAAAAGGCAGCGCAGATATCACATCACATCAGCCTTCAACTGAACAGCACAAGAATCCTTTTGCTTCAACTGGGGCAGAATCTCAGGGGAACCCAACCCAGAAGAGGTTCTGAGAGCTTCTGAAGGTAAAGACCGCTGGGCCTCCTTCTGTCACACAGAAACAACTGATGCTTCTATACCTCCATTGATTCCATCATTACTCAAAGACGCATTCAATCAACGTGGGAAAACAGAAAACAAATATTTATCCAGTGTTGATGAGAAAGATGTTTTTTATCCGAGGTGAACACAATTCAACATGCTCACAATTTAAGACTGAAAAGTTCATGTGAATTATCCTGTTTTTCTGCTCCATCCAGACTGTTCATCTATTTAAAGCTGGTCCAGAACATGTCAGGTTCGTTCAAAGACTCTGCAGGTGGCGATGAAGTTAAAATACATTCAGAGACTAATGCATGTCTTTTAAAGACTAAAACAACAACAGGGTCAAAAATCACAGACATTTATTTCAGATATTATTTCCACAAAACTGACTCTGATTCTCAAGGATCAGGACCGTAGGTGAGGGTTAGACTACAGATGGATTGGTAATAAAGGAGCAGGTGGTTTAAAGGGGCTTTAGACTGACTCAGGATCATTTCAATCAGCGCTTCCAGAAGGAGGGATCTTCAGAAGGAGGGATCTTCAGAAGGAGGGATCTTCAGAAGGAGGGATCTTCAGAAGGAGGGATCATCAGAAGGAGGGATCTGTAGAAGGAGGGATCATCAGAAGGAGGGATCTTCAGAAGGAGGGATCATCAGAAGGAGGGATCATCAGAAGGAGGGATCTTCAGAAGGAGGGATCTTCAGAAGGAGGGATCTTCAGAAGGAGGGATCTTCAGAAGGAGGGATCTTCAGAAGGAGGGATCTTCAGAAGGAGGGATCTTCAGAAGGAGGGATCATCAGAAGGAGGGATCTGTAGAAGGAGGGATCATCAGAAGGAGGGATCTTCAGAAGGAGGGATCATCAGAAGGAGGGATCTTCAGAAGGAGGGATCTTCAGAAGGAGGGATCTTCAGAAGGAGGGATCTTCAGAAGGAGGGATCTTCAGAAGGAGGGATCATCAGAAGGAGGGATCTTCAGAAGGAGGGATCTTCAGAAGGAGGGATCTTCAGAAGGAGGGATCTTCAGAAGGAGGGATCTTCAGAAGGAGGGATCTTCAGAAGGCAGACTCAGTGAGTGACACGTCTCTATTCATAACACCGTGGCTCCACTTTATCTTATTAGAATATTCAATGCTCCAAATCTCATAGAAAGAAGTGTTAAGTTTGTGATAATTCACTAGCAGTTCCTTAAACCTCAGCCTCGAAGTGTCTATAGTTAAAGTTTCAATGGCCCATTAATACACAGACATCAAGGCACCTTCAGATTGATTTAATCTCTGAAAATGTGCAGCAATCAGCAAACGTAGCAGCCGGAATCTGGTCTGAGGACAGCAGACCTGCAGGGGGTCAAGGCTGGAATAACCTCAATTAAATGAAGTTGGACTCACACAGCAGCTCCCGTACACCACCTTCACCTCACAATAACGTGCATCACTTTCCATTTATTAGCACGTCTGACACAGACTTCACAGCCTCACATTAAGCAGCTGCACAGGTACTAATTCTTTACTTATTTGGTACATATTTATGAGACGGTTGCGATGCATCAGAATGAAAGCAGAAAGATTTTCATTTTCTTTGACTTCAAGAAAATAAGGAGAGAGAGAGGTTCTGCTTTCTGCCCAGCAGAATGAAGATACAGTCATATTAAGTGCTCTTCAAGGGGGCTCCTGGCACAAAGGCATCAAGATGTGTTTCCATTTGACTGGCTGCAATTTACATAAATACATGTGTCCTTGGATTCAAGTCGGGTTTAATTATAGCTCAGTGCTACAGTCGGTCTGCTGGCCTGTGACGCTTCAGGAACCAGCTGAAGCTCTCCAGTAAGGAAAGTCTTTACAAAGCAGGAAAAAGACCTGAATGAGCTCCGTTAGAAGTTCATCTGATCACAGACGTTTTCACCTGCGTCTGTTTGCTGGTTTTTATTTTTACATAAAACCTCCTGGAGGGACGACCATGAAGGACGCCTCGTCCTCACAAAATTACATTTTCATGTGGATCTGGATATTTTTCCACTTTTTAAAACATTGCAAGATAATTAAAAATGTCAAAACAAACTTCTGGTTTTTCTTCTTCACATGTTTTATGAAGTGTTTTATAATATCTTTGCTTATTTAGCTATCACTACTCTTTATGTATTTGTTATTCAGATTTTATTATTATAATATGAATATTATATAAACAATAATATTCAATATCTATCAATATTTTTGTATTATAGCATTATGTAGAAAATGTTGTATAACAAAATGACCAGTGCAGTGTGTATTGTAAGTGTTATTTCTTATTGTTTTGCTTGTTTTATCTTTAATTATTCATGTTACTATGTTGACTCTCCAGTTTTTATTGATGTCGTTTTATTTGCATTGCATTGTCTGTAAATCATCTGAAGTCCTTTTGCTTCATCCATCACTTGTGAAGCCTTTGAATGGTGTGAAAATGATCTGAAGGTGTTATAGTTGGTTTGACTGACAGTGTGACTCAGTATTCTGCTGCCATTGGTTTGTACAGTGCAGATAAATGAGGGCGGGGTTTCAGAAGACTTTGTTACAGCAGTATGATAAAGAAGGGGTGGAGCTTATTCTACAGATGAACAGTGGAGACGTAGATAAGGTGGACTTTTATAGTTGTCTAAGTTAATCAACTCTATAGATAATATGTTTTATTCTTTAGTTCTTCTAACATAGAATGGACTAATAAAAAGATTGGATGGAGTGGTTTGAGGTTCTGCAGCTCCTCAGCTGATGAGAACAAATGACCATCACTGACACTGTGGGATCGGTGAGTGAGGAATCTTCCTTATTAGAGCTGCTATGAACCTTTTGACAGATGCAGGAAGACACGGCAGTGAAGCTCTTGGACCTGGTCCAGCAGAACTCCACCCCGGCAGCATGGTTCTAGGCCCAGAGTGACCTTGATCACAGCTCCCATCTAATGAGTGATGGACTGTCAGAGTGGGACATTTCCATGGCTGATGATTTACATGAACATGTCTTACAAAGAGCTGCGCGGTAGAAACAACAGCTGAACTAATGGCTTCAGCAGCAGAACATTAAGACCCCAGAATACTGTACACCAGCTGGGGTCAAGCCCATTAAAGACAGAGTAAAACAGCCTTAATAATTCATCCCTCCTCAGTAAAAAGCTGGATACAACACAGAGTGATGGGAAGATGAAGCAGACTGCCAGGACCAGGCGGTTTCCTCAGGAGAGGGTAAACTTTACCGTTTGACTGCTGTGTGTCTGTCAGACTTTCTGCTTCACCAGTCGACACAGCTTTGACCTTAGTTGTTGGTCTGTCTGTGTGCAACCAGAGAGTCAGAAGAAATCTCATGACTCCAAGCTCACGATGGGAAAAATATCTCTGTTGATCGTTCTAACCAGGAGAACAATAACATCTCCGTCGTCTGCAGCCCTGCTGTGGACTCTAGAACGTAATGAGTATAGAACCCAGCCCAGATGGCACAGCTGTCCTCTCTAGATCTCACATAGAAAAAGACTAGAGAACACTCAACGTCACCATGATGACATGGTTCTACTGGGATCTGCCTCATGTCAAATGAAGTAACACCACCTGATTGGTTGACCCTGTAAAGCTCCTCCTACATCTGGAGTCATGTGTTCATCATCAGTTTACATTATGGAGGATCTGGATCTGTTTCTGGTCTACATAGATCCATAAATCCATTACTGACTCTGATCCTGCATTATCTCAGCTTCCTGTAGGGGGCAGTGTCACGTCTCTAGACCCAGTACATACTGACCCCCTCCACATAGAGATCTAATCTACCAGACCTGGATCAGGAGCCTGATCTGGATCCACATCATGAGTTCTCCATGTCTGATTATGTTTATTTTGATTGGCCTTTCATTAAGTTTCATTCCATTCTCCAAATGTTAAAAAAGAAAGTGAAAGAGATCCTCAGAGATCCTCACCCAGATGAGATCCACCAACACATATGACTTTTTGAGAGATCTTCAATCAGACAGACAAACACGGATCTCCATCTCTGATTGGTGGAGAGAAGGACTCAGTGCTGATCAGATATGAACCCAGATTCTCCTCCTCCTAACAGGACGCTGATCCATCCATATCCCTTCAGTGGACCAGGACCATCCATCTCCTCTGGATCCTCTCCTCCCAGTCTGTCTGCCTCTGTCTTCAGAACAGACCCAGTTCTTCTACAGCCTGTCCAGGTCCTGATATTCAGAGTATCATCTTTATCTCTATATAATATCATCTTTGTCGCTATATAATATCATCTTTATCTCTATATAATATCATCTTTATCTCTGTATAATATCATCTTTATCTCTATATAATATCATCTTTATCGCTATGTAATATCATCTTTATCTCTATATAATATCATCTTTATCTCTGTATAATATCATCTTTATCTCTATATAATATCATCTTTATCTCTGTATATCTTTATCTCTGTATAATATCTTTATCTCTGTATATCATCTTTATCTCTATATAATATCATCTTTATCTCTGTATAATATCATCTTTATCTCTATATAATATCATCTTTATCTCTATATAATATCATCTTTATCTCTATATATCTTTATCTCTGTATATCATCTTTATCTCTATATAATATCATCTTTATCTCTGTATAGTATCATCTTTATCTCTATATATCTTTATCTCTATATAATATCATCTTTATCTCTGTATATCATCTTTATCTCTATATATCATCTTTATCTCTATATATCATCTTTATCTCTATATAGTATCATCTTTATCTCTATATAGTATCATCTTTATCTCTATATATCATCTTTATCTCTATATAATATCTTTATCTATATATAATATCATCTTTATCTATATATAATATCATCTTTGTCGCTATATAATATCATCTTTATCTCTATATAATATCATCTTTATCTCTGTATATCATCTTTATATCTATATATCATCTCTATATAATATCATCTTTATCTCTATATATCATCTTTATCTCTGTATAGTATCATCTTTATCTCTGTATATCATCTTTATCTCTATATATCATCTTTATCTCTGTATATCATCTTCATCTCTATATAATATCTTTATCTCTATATAATATCATCTTTATCTCTGTATATCATCTTTATCTCTGTATAATATCATCTTTATCTCTGTATATCATCTTTATCTCTGTATAATATCATCTTTATCTCTGTATAATATCATCTTTATCTCTGTATATCATCTTTATCTCTGTATATCATCTTTATCTCTGTATAGTATCATCTTTATCTCTGTATAGTATCATCTTTATCTCTATATATCTTTATCTCTATATAATATCATCTTTATCTCTGTATATCATATTTATCTCTGTATATCATCTTTATCTCTGTATATCATCTTTATCTCTATATATCATCTTTATCTCTATATATCATCTTTATCTCTATATATCATCTTTATCTCTATATAGTATCATCTTTATCTCTATATATCATCTTTATCTCTATATATCATCTTTATCTCTATATATCATCTTTATCTATATATAATATCATCTTTATCTATATATAATATAATCTTTATCTCTATATTATTTGTCAAATGTTCATTCAAGTATAAACTGACAAGATGCTCCACATTCATCATTTTGATGCTAAATTCATTTTTTTGTCCTTTATGACTTTATTCTCATAATTACAATTTTATTATTGTAATTTATGACTTTATTCTTGTAATATTAGGATTTTTAAGATAATAGATGAGATAAACCTTTTACTTTTCCAAAGAGGGGAAATTTACATGATTCCAACAGCAAAGAGCACAAAGTATGAATGAGTAGCAAACTAAAAAGCATGATGTAATAGCAGCAGCATATAAACAGTAGTGCTGCATGTTATTTAACACAGCTGGTCTTGTATTGTACATGTAGTATAAAATGTGTCGTCTAAATGAGGAACCGGTTGGAGAACGTTGTGCAGTGAGAACCTCGTCAGAGACAGAGAGACAGAACCTTCCTTTAAATCAAAGATAAAGTCACTGCAGCCATGATATAATAAGCATGTATTATTTACCCAGGAGTTTATTCATCTACAGTAGGAACGTTTTAATTGGAACATCCAGAAGCACAGATCTGCTCTATAGATAATACTGCTCATACAGTTTGATTGTCAAGCAACTTAAGATGATTATTAAAATTATTTTTATGTGACACAGTAAAACTAATGCTCATATTCTCATAAATGCACTTTGGCAGGCTCTGCAGCAGCCATGGCCTCTAGTTATGGGATGTTACATGAAGAAATGTGGCATTTACTGAGGCTCATATTTGCTGTCTTTGTTAAGTGTAGCATGCACAGATCCACAGGCTGGGAGAGAGATGATGATGATGATGATGATGACGATGATGATGCTCCAACATGATCATCACACATAGATCAAGTCCTCTGAAATAAAACCACCAGAAGACATGTTTTTAAATGTCACACTACATTCTGTCTGTCTGTAAAAATGAAGGCAGACCAGCAGGACTGTCCCTAATTTGCTTCATGAGTTGGGTTTGTGCTGTCAAACGTGGTAACCCATTTATTTAACACTGGCCTACATTTTTACATCTGAATAAAACTCTTCAAAGTCCAATTTTCTTTCTTATTCAGACTAACAGCTGGTTCAAAAGCTCTGGAGACTTTTTAACCACTACAGATGGAAGCAAACCTATTCAACCCCCATATAGATCAGCTTTATTGGTAAAATCTACTATTGATCAGCTGTTTGCAAAAACCTAATCACACAAAAACAGTTTAAATAGATCAGTACAACGGAAATCTAACAGTAAACTCCTCAGTCTCTAAATGATCCAACCCTTAATGAGCAGCGGCTCTAGTTCTTCGTATAGACCCTATGACCTGCTGCGAACGTGATGCATATCCAAACCCTGAGACTTCATGAGACTGAGGGGGTCGGACCTCCAGCCGGACCTACTTTAAGAGCCTGAGGCCACCAGCTGAGAACTGTAAACACATGTGTTCTACTTCTATAATACAGCGTCTGCAGAACGACAGCAGCTATAACAACCTTTAAACTGCAGCCCCTACAACCAGGATGCAACCTTACATCCACCTTCAGAGGACGAATCCCCAGAGACCACTGCAGTCAGTGGGACGCTGGCCATGCTGTAAACAGCTGTGGATGTTTGAGCTCAGTGATCTGTGGAGGGTCAGCACAGCTCAACAAGCCACAGGATGCTCCTTCAAACGAAATCAAACATCCACAAAGCAAACGTCAGGCTTCGTTTGGTTCATGACAACTCTAGATGTTTAACACTGTGCTGCTGTCCTGTAATCCTGGTGTCCCACAGGGTCCTAGTTCACCCCCCATCAGGCCTAAGCATTTCTGAACAATCCCTTTTGTACACGTGAGGGCGGTTCAGCACCCAGACAGTCTGCAAAAAGACGAGCAGCTGTGATCATGATCTGATTTAATGGCTCAATAACTATCTTTGAGAGACAAACAAAGGATTGTGTAACTTTTTCAGTCATCACCCGTCGACTAACGACACACTGCAGCGTTAAAGCAACTCTACATGAGGAAAATCTCTCTCTCCTCTGTTTGTGCATCATTTAGCATCTGGGACAGAGATGTTCTTCTCCAGAGCTAACAGGGCCAAAGATAGTAATCTCCACCCTTAGGTCACACATTACATGCTAACGCTAAACATGCTTACAAGCATGTAAGAAGCAGAGAGGTCGTCTGTTTTATGTCTGTATGTGTGAACAAGGCATCCTTCCCTCCTAACATCAGTCATCTGATGACATATCTGACACTATGAAAGATTGTACAACAAAGGCATAAAATATTGACATGTGATCACGTCTGAAAGATGAGATCATCTTCTACTCATATATATATATCACATATACTGTAGATGATGAAGAGATATCCAGATTATGTCATCAGACCTGTAGGTATAAGGCAGACCAACACATCTGGTGCATATTGTTCTGGATTTAGTCTACGGAGATGATGACCAACCTTCAGTGTCACCTGAAAATCATCTTTACATGGAAAAGAGCTCCAAACCAACAGAAGCCAGCATTACAACAGGTACCGAGGTGATTCAGAGCAGATCCAACCAGGAGGAGGATGAAGGTGAGGTAACAGGTTCAGGTGAGGATGGGAGAGACCTGAAGAAGAGGGAGGTCACCCAGGAGGGGAGCCGAACCTGGCAGACACATCATCTCGTCATCAAACTGGCCTCAGAGGCTGTGATAGGTCCAGCAGCTAACATTAGCTGCAGCTAGCAGTTACATTAGCAACAAGTAAAGCCATTTGCTGCCTCATCACATCTCTTTTTAAAACCAACACTTTTCACAACATTTGCTTCTTAAAGAACGTGGGCGCTGGGCGTTACCGTGACAACTGGAACCAACAAGCACCACTTAGAGCGCTAGCAGAGCTAGGAAGCTGTTTTCTAGGAGCGACCTTGTTTCATTAGTCATGTATCAGAAGCGACAGAAATAATTTGGTATTAAATGAAAAAAGAAAAGAGAGCCTGACTTCTGTTTCACCTCTGCACAGCTGGCTAATCTTAGCATGAAGTGGGTGTGAAAGTCAGATCGGCCTGAAACAACAGAATCTAACTGGTTCAGAGCTGGTTTTCAGGCAGATTAATGACACAAACGACTGTGTGGGGATGAATGATGATGCTCTGCAGACAGGAAGCTGTGGCGTCTTTTTTCCTTCCCCAGTCAGCCAGCGCTGACACTGACGTACGCCAAGCTCCCGCCAAGAGACGCGAGCCTTCGTTACAGCAACACTAACAGGATAGACTCAGTTGAAGGGCATCAAAAATAAGCATGTTATTGTATTTTCACAGAAAGCCTCCTTAATGGTCTTTTTTACTGCATCTGAATAATCCAGACTGTCTTTACAGCATTTGACTTATTCCTGTAGTGTTTTATGGTTCACTGCAAACATAAAGAACATATAAACCTAACATGTAAACCTATAACATATGAACCTATAACATATAAACCTAACATATGAACCTATAACATAAAAACCTATAACATATGAACCTATAACATATTAACTTATAACATATAAACCTATAATATATAAACCTATAACATAGAACACATGACTGGTAACAGACCGTCCTGTTTGTACTAACATGATTGACTTTAATGCAGTCTTTAAACAGGTCTTTAAACAGGTCTTTAAACAGTTCTTTAAACAGGTCTTTAAACAGTTCTTTAAACAGTTCTTTAAACAGGTCTTTAAACAGTTCTTTAAACAGGTCTTTAAACAGGTCTTTAAACAGGTCTTTAAACAGGTCTTTAAACAGGTCTTTAAACAGTCTTTAAACAGTTCTTTAAACAGGTCTTTAAACAGGTCTTTAAACAGTTCTTTAAACAGGTCTTTAAACAGGTCTTTAAACAGTTCTTTAAACAGTTCTTTACGCAGTTCTTTAAACAGTTCTTTACGCAGTTCTTTAAACAGGTCTTTACGCAGTTCTTTAAACAGGTCTTTAAACAGGTCTTTAAACAGTTCTTTAAACAGGTCTTTAAACAGTTCTTTAAGCAGGTCTTTAAACAGGTCTTTAAGCAGGTCTTTACGCAGGTCTTTACGCAGGTCTTTAAACAGTCTTTAAACAGTCTTTACACAGGTCTATAACAGTCTTTACACAGGTCTTTAAACAGTCTTTAAACAGGTCTTTAAACAGTCTTTAAACAGGTCTTTAAACAGGTCTTTAAACAGGTCTTTAAACAGTCTTTAAACAGTCTTTAAACAGGTCTTTAAACAGATCTTTAAACAGTTCTTTAAACAGTTCTTTAAACAGTTCTTTAAACAGGTCTTTAAACAGGTCTTTAAACAGGTCTTTAAACAGGTCTTTAAACAGGTCTTTAAACAGGTCTTTAAACAGGTCTTTAAACAGGTCTTTAAACAGGTCTTTAAACAGTCTTTAAACAGGTCTTTAAACAGTCTTTAAACAGGTCTTTAATCAGGTCTTTAAACAGGTCTTTAAACAGGTCTTTAAACAGGTCTTTAAACAGTCTTTAAACAGTCTTTAAACAGTCTTTAAACAGTTCTTTAAACAGTCTTTAAACAGTCTTTAAACAGTCTTTAAACAGTCTTTAAACAGGTCTTTAAACAGGTCTTTAAACAGGTCTTTAAACAGGTCTTTAAACAGGTCTTTAAACAGTCTTTAAACAGGTCTTTAAACAGTCTTTAAACAGGTCTTTAAACAGGTCTTTAAACAGGTCTTTAAACAGTCTTTAAACAGGTCTTTAAACAGGTCTTTAAACAGGTCTTTAAACAGTCTTTAAACAGGTCTTTAAACAGGTCTTTAAACAGTCTTTAAACAGTTCTTTAAACAGGTCTTTAAACAGGTCTTTAAACAGGTCTTTAAACAGTTCTTTAAACAGACTTTAAACAGTTCTTTAAACAGGTCTTTAAACAGGTCTTTAAACAGGTCTTTAAACAGGTCTTTAAACAGGTCTTTAAACAGGTCTTTAAACAGTTCTTTAAACAGTTCTTTAAACAGTTCTTTAAACAGTCTTTAAACAGGTCTTTAAACAGTCTTTAAACAGTTCTTTAAACAGTCTTTAAACAGTCTTTAAACAGGTCTTTAAACAGGTCTTTAAACAGACTTTAAACAGTTCTTTAAACAGTTCTTTAAACAGTCTTTAAACAGGTCTTTAAACAGGTCTTTAAACAGGTCTTTAAACAGTCTTTAAACAGTCTTTAAACAGGTCTTTAAACAGGTCTTTAAACAGTCTTTAAACAGTCTTTAAACAGTCTTTAAACAGTCTTTAAACAGTTCTTTAAACAGTCTTTAAACAGGTCTTTAAACAGGTCTTTAAACAGGTCTTTAAACAGGTCTTTAAACAGATCTTTAAACAGTCTTTAAACAGTTCTTTAAACAGTCTTTAAACAGTCTTTAAACAGTTCTTTAAACAGTTCTTTAAACAGTTCTTTAAACAGTTCTTTAAACAGATCTTTAAACAGACTTTAAACAGTTCTTTAAACAGTTCTTTAAACAGTCTTTAAACAGGTCTTTAAACAGTCTTTAAACAGTCTTTAAACAGTCTTTAAACAGTCTTTAAACAGTTCTTTAAACAGTCTTTAAACAGGTCTTTAAACAGGTCTTTAAACAGTCTTTAAACAGTCTTTAAACAGGTCTTTAAACAGGTCTTTAAACAGGTCTTTAAACAGTCTTTAAACAGTTCTTTAAACAGGTCTTTAAACAGGTCTTTAAACAGTTCTTTAAACAGTCTTTAAACAGTCTTTAAACAGGTCTTTAAACAGTCTTTAAACAGGTCTTTAAACAGGTCTTTAAACAGATCTTTAAACAGACTTTAAACAGTTCTTTAAACAGTTCTTTAAACAGTCTTTAAACAGGTCTTTAAACAGTCTTTAAACAGTCTTTAAACAGTCTTTAAACAGGTCTTTAAACAGGTCTTTAAACAGTCTTTAAACAGTTCTTTAAACAGTTCTTTAAACAGTCTTTAAACAGGTCTTTAAACAGGTCTTTAAACAGTCTTTAAACAGTCTTTAAACAGTCTTTAAACAGGTCTTTAAACAGTTCTTTAAACAGTCTTTAAACAGTCTTTAAACAGTCTTTAAACAGTTCTTTAAACAGTCTTTAAACAGTTCTTTAAACAGTTCTTTAAACAGGTCTTTAAACAGTCTTTAAACAGTCTTTAAACAGTCTTTAAACAGGTCTTTAAACAGTTCTTTAAACAGTTCTTTAAACAGTCTTTAAACAGTCTTTAAACAGTTCTTTAAACAGTTCTTTAAACAGTCTAAACAGTTCTTTAAACAGTCTTTAAACAGGTCTTTAAACAGGTCTTTAAACAGATCTTTAAACAGTCTTTAAACAGTTCTTTAAACAGTCTTTAAACAGTCTTTAAACAGTTCTTTAAACAGTTCTTTAAACAGTTCTTTAAACAGTCTTTAAACAGTTCTTTAAACAGTTCTTTCAACAGTTCTTTAAACAGTCTTTAAACAGTTCTTTAAACAGTCTTTAAACAGTCTTTAAACAGTCTTTAAACAGTCTTTAAACAGTTCTTTAAACAGTTCTTTAAACAGGTCTTTAAACAGGTCTTTAAACAGGTCTTTAAACAGATCTTTAAACAGACTTTAAACAGTTCTTTAAACAGTTCTTTAAACAGTCTTTAAACAGTCTTTAAACAGGTCTTTAAACAGTCTTTAAACAGTCTTTAAACAGTCTTTAAACAGGTCTTTAAACAGTCTTTAAACAGGTCTTTAAACAGTCTTTAAACAGGTCTTTAAACAGTCTTTAAACAGGTCTTTAAACAGTCTTTAAACAGTCTTTAAACAGGTCTTTAAACAGGTCTTTAAACAGTTCTTTAAACAGTCTTTAAACAGTCTTTAAACAGTTCTTTAAACAGTTCTTTAAACAGGTCTTTAAACAGTCTTTAAACAGTCTTTAAACAGTCTTTAAACAGTCTTTAAACAGGTCTTTAAACAGTTCTTTAAACAGTTCTTTAAACAGTCTTTAAACAGGTCTTTAAACAGGTCTTTAAACAGTCTTTAAACAGTTCTTTAAACAGTTCTTTAAACAGTCTAAACAGTTCTTTAAACAGTCTTTAAACAGTCTTTAAACAGTCTTTAAACAGGTCTTTAAACAGGTCTTTAAACAGGTCTTTAAACAGGTCTTTAAACAGGTCTTTAAACAGATCTTTAAACAGGTCTTTAAACAGTTCTTTAAACAGTTCTTTAAACAGTCTTTAAACAGTTCTTTAAACAGTTCTTTAAACAGTTCTTTAAACAGTCTTTAAACAGTTCTTTAAACAGTTCTTTAAACAGTCTTTAAACAGTTCTTTAAACAGTTCTTTAAACAGTCTTTAAACAGTCTTTAAACAGGTCTTTAAACAGTCTTTAAACAGTCTTTAAACAGGTCTTTAAACAGTCTTTAAACAGTTCTTTAAACAGTCTAAACAGTTCTTTAAACAGTCTTTAAACAGTCTTTAAACAGTCTTTAAACAGGTCTTTAAACAGTTCTTTAAACAGTTCTTTAAACAGGTCTTTAAACAGTCTTTAAACAGGTCTTTAAACAGTCTTTAAACAGTTCTTTAAACAGTCTTTAAACAGTCTTTAAACAGTTCTTTAAACAGTTCTTTAAACAGTCTAAACAGTTCTTTAAACAGTTCTTTAAACAGTCTTTAAACAGGTCTTTAAACAGGTCTTTAAACAGGTCTTTAAACAGATCTTTAAACAGTCTTTAAACAGTTCTTTAAACAGTCTTTAAACAGTTCTTTAAACAGTTCTTTAAACAGTTCTTTAAACAGTCTTTAAACAGTTCTTTAAACAGTTCTTTAAACAGTCTTTAAACAGTTCTTTAAACAGTTCTTTAAACAGTTCTTTAAACAGTCTTTAAACAGTCTTTAAACAGTCTTTAAACAGTTCTTTAAACAGTTCTTTAAACAGGTCTTTAAACAGTCTTTAAACAGGTCTTTAAACAGATCTTTAAACAGACTTTAAACAGTTCTTTAAACAGTTCTTTAAACAGTCTTTAAACAGGTCTTTAAACAGGTCTTTAAACAGGTCTTTAAACAGGTCTTTAAACAGGTCTTTAAACAGTCTTTAAACAGGTCTTTAAACAGTCTTTAAACAGTTCTTTAAACAGTCTTTAAACAGGTCTTTAAACAGTCTTTAAACAGGTCTTTAAACAGTCTTTAAACAGTCTTTAAACAGTCTTTAAACAGGTCTTTAAACAGGTCTTTAAACAGTTCTTTAAACAGTCTTTAAACAGTCTTTAAACAGTTCTTTAAACAGTTCTTTAAACAGGTCTTTAAACAGTCTTTAAACAGTCTTTAAACAGTCTTTAAACAGGTCTTTAAACAGTTCTTTAAACAGTTCTTTAAACAGTTTTTAAACAGGTCTTTAAACAGGTCTTTAAACAGTCTTTAAACAGTTCTTTAAACAGTTCTTTAAACAGTTCTTTAAACAGTCTAAACAGTTCTTTAAACAGTCTTTAAACAGGTCTTTAAACAGGTCTTTAAACAGGTCTTTAAACAGGTCTTTAAACAGATCTTTAAACAGTCTTTAAACAGTTCTTTAAACAGTCTTTAAACAGTCTTTAAACAGTTCTTTAAACAGTTCTTTAAACAGTTCTTTAAACAGTCTTTAAACAGTTCTTTAAACAGTTCTTTAAACAGTTCTTTAAACAGTCTTTAAACAGTTCTTTAAACAGTTCTTTAAACAGTTCTTTAAACAGTCTTTAAACAGTCTTTAAACAGTCTTTAAACAGTCTTTAAACAGGTCTTTAAACAGGTCTTTAAACAGTCTTTAAACAGTTCTTTAAACAGTCTAAACAGTTCTTTAAACAGTCTTTAAACAGTCTTTAAACAGTCTTTAAACAGGTCTTTAAACAGTTCTTTAAACAGTTCTTTAAACAGGTCTTTAAACAGTCTTTAAACAGGTCTTTAAACAGGTCTTTAAACAGGTCTTTAAACAGTTCTTTAAACAGTCTTTAAACAGTCTTTAAACAGTCTTTAAACAGTCTTTAAACAGTCTTTAAACAGTTCTTTAAACAGTCTAAACAGTTCTTTAAACAGTTCTTTAAACAGTCTTTAAACAGTCTTTAAACAGTTCTTTAAACAGGTCTTTAAACAGGTCTTTAAACAGGTCTTTAAACAGGTCTTTAAACAGTCTTTAAACAGTTCTTTAAACAGGTCTTTAAACAGGTCTTTAAACAGGTCTTTAAACAGTCTTTAAACAGGTCTTTAAACAGGTCTTTAAACAGTTCTTTAAACAGTTCTTTAAACAGTCTTTAAACAGTCTTTAAACAGGTCTTTAAACAGGTCTTTAAACAGTCTCTAAACAGGTCTTTAAACAGTCTTTAAACAGTTCTTTAAACAGGTCTTTAAACAGTCTTTAAACAGTTATTTAAACAGGTCTTTAAACAGGTCTTTAAACAGGTCTTTAAACGGTCTTTAAACGGTCTTTAAACAGGTCTTTAAACAGGTCTTTAAACAGGTCTTTAAACAGGTCTTTAAACGGTCTTTAAACGGTCTTTAAACAGGTCTTTAAACAGGTCTTTAAACAGTCTTTAAACAGTCTTTAAACAGTCTTTAAACAGTTCTTTAAACAGGTCTTTAAACAGGTCTTTAAACAGGTCTTTAAACAGGTCTTTAAACAGGTCTTTAAACCGTCTTTAAACAGTTCTTTAAACAGGTCTTTAAACCGTCTTTAAACAGTTCTTTAAACAGGTCTTTAAACAGGTCTTTAAACAGGTCTTTAAACAGTCTTTAAACAGTCTTTAAACAGGTCTTTAAACAGTCTTTAAACAGTCTTTAAACAGTCTTTAAACAGTCTTTAAACAGTTGTTTAAACAGTCTTTAAACAGGTCTTTAAACAGGTCTTTAAACAGTTCTTCAAACAGTTCTTTAAACAGTTCTTTAAACAGGTCTTTAAACAGTCTTTAAACAGTCTTTAAACAGGTCTTTAAACAGTCTTTAAACAGTTCTTTAAACAGTTCTTTAAACAGTTCTTTAAACAGGTCTTTAAACAGTCTTTAAACAGTTCTTTAAACAGGTCTTTAAACAGGTCTTTAAACAGGTCTTTAAACAGTTCTTTAAACAGTTCTTTACGCAGTTCTTTAAACAGTTCTTTAAACAGGTCTTTAAACAGTTCTTTAAACAGTCTTTAAACAGGTCTTTAAACAGTTCTTTAAACAGTCTTTAAACAGTTCTTTAAACAGTCTTTAAACAGTTCTTTAAACAGTCTTTAAACAGGTCTTTAAACAGGTCTTTAAACAGTCTTTAAACAGGTCTTTAAACAGGTCTTTAAACAGTTCTTTAAACAGTCTTTAAACAGGTCTTTAAACAGTTCTTTAAACAGTTCTTTAAACAGGTCTTTAAACAGTCTTTAAACAGTCTTTAAACAGTCTTTAAACAGGTCTTTAAACAGTTCTTTAAACAGTTCTTTAAACAGTCTTTAAACAGTCTTTAAACAGTTCTTTAAACAGTTCTTTAAACAGTCTAAACAGTTCTTTAAACAGTCTTTAAACAGGTCTTTAAACAGGTCTTTAAACAGGTCTTTAAACAGATCTTTAAACAGTCTTTAAACAGTTCTTTAAACAGTCTTTAAACAGTCTTTAAACAGTTCTTTAAACAGTTCTTTAAACAGTTCTTTAAACAGTCTTTAAACAGTTCTTTAAACAGTTCTTTCAACAGTTCTTTCAACAGTCTTTAAACAGTTCTTTAAACAGTCTTTAAACAGTCTTTAAACAGTCTTTAAACAGTCTTTAAACAGTTCTTTAAACAGTTCTTTAAACAGGTCTTTAAACAGGTCTTTAAACAGGTCTTTAAACAGGTCTTTAAACAGATCTTTAAACAGACTTTAAACAGTTCTTTAAACAGTTCTTTAAACAGTCTTTAAACAGGTCTTTAAACAGGTCTTTAAACAGTCTTTAAACAGTCTTTAAACAGTCTTTAAACAGGTCTTTAAACAGTCTTTAAACAGGTCTTTAAACAGTCTTTAAACAGGTCTTTAAACAGTCTTTAAACAGGTCTTTAAACAGTCTTTAAACAGTCTTTAAACAGGTCTTTAAACAGGTCTTTAAACAGTTCTTTAAACAGTCTTTAAACAGTCTTTAAACAGTTCTTTAAACAGTTCTTTAAACAGTCTTTAAACAGTCTTTAAACAGTCTTTAAACAGTCTTTAAACAGGTCTTTAAACAGTTCTTTAAACAGTTCTTTAAACAGTCTTTAAACAGGTCTTTAAACAGGTCTTTAAACAGTCTTTAAACAGTTCTTTAAACAGTTCTTTAAACAGTCTAAACAGTTCTTTAAACAGTCTTTAAACAGTCTTTAAACAGTCTTTAAACAGTCTTTAAACAGTCTTTAAACAGGTCTTTAAACAGGTCTTTAAACAGGTCTTTAAACAGGTCTTTAAACAGATCTTTAAACAGGTCTTTAAACAGTTCTTTAAACAGTTCTTTAAACAGTCTTTAAACAGTTCTTTAAACAGTTCTTTAAACAGTTCTTTAAACAGTCTTTAAACAGTTCTTTAAACAGTTCTTTAAACAGTCTTTAAACAGTTCTTTAAACAGTTCTTTAAACAGTCTTTAAACAGTCTTTAAACAGGTCTTTAAACAGTCTTTAAACAGTCTTTAAACAGGTCTTTAAACAGTCTTTAAACAGTTCTTTAAACAGTCTAAACAGTTCTTTAAACAGTCTTTAAACAGTCTTTAAACAGTCTTTAAACAGGTCTTTAAACAGTTCTTTAAACAGTTCTTTAAACAGGTCTTTAAACAGTCTTTAAACAGGTCTTTAAACAGGTCTTTAAACAGTTCTTTAAACAGTCTTTAAACAGTCTTTAAACAGTTCTTTAAACAGTTCTTTAAACAGTCTAAACAGTTCTTTAAACAGTTCTTTAAACAGTCTTTAAACAGGTCTTTAAACAGGTCTTTAAACAGGTCTTTAAACAGATCTTTAAACAGTCTTTAAACAGTTCTTTAAACAGTCTTTAAACAGTTCTTTAAACAGTTCTTTAAACAGTTCTTTAAACAGTCTTTAAACAGTTCTTTAAACAGTTCTTTAAACAGTCTTTAAACAGTTCTTTAAACAGTTCTTTAAACAGTTCTTTAAACAGTCTTTAAACAGTCTTTAAACAGTCTTTAAACAGTCTTTAAACAGTTCTTTAAACAGTTCTTTAAACAGGTCTTTAAACAGTCTTTAAACAGGTCTTTAAACAGATCTTTAAACAGACTTTAAACAGTTCTTTAAACAGTTCTTTAAACAGGTCTTTAAACAGGTCTTTAAACAGGTCTTTAAACAGGTCTTTAAACAGTCTTTAAACAGGTCTTTAAACAGTCTTTAAACAGGTCTTTAAACAGTCTTTAAACAGTTCTTTAAACAGTCTTTAAACAGGTCTTTAAACAGGTCTTTAAACAGGTCTTTAAACAGTCTTTAAACAGTCTTTAAACAGGTCTTTAAACAGGTCTTTAAACAGTTCTTTAAACAGTCTTTAAACAGTCTTTAAACAGTTCTTTAAACAGTTCTTTAAACAGGTCTTTAAACAGTCTTTAAACAGTCTTTAAACAGTCTTTAAACAGTCTTTAAACAGTCTTTAAACAGGTCTTTAAACAGTTCTTTAAACAGTTCTTTAAACAGTTTTTAAACAGGTCTTTAAACAGGTCTTTAAACAGTCTTTAAACAGTTCTTTAAACAGTTCTTTAAACAGTTCTTTAAACAGTCTAAACAGTTCTTTAAACAGTCTTTAAACAGGTCTTTAAACAGGTCTTTAAACAGGTCTTTAAACAGGTCTTTAAACAGATCTTTAAACAGTCTTTAAACAGTCTTTAAACAGTTCTTTAAACAGTCTTTAAACAGTCTTTAAACAGTTCTTTAAACAGTTCTTTAAACAGTTCTTTAAACAGTCTTTAAACAGTTCTTTAAACAGTTCTTTAAACAGTTCTTTAAACAGTCTTTAAACAGTTCTTTAAACAGTTCTTTAAACAGTCTTTAAACAGTCTTTAAACAGTCTTTAAACAGTCTTTAAACAGGTCTTTAAACAGGTCTTTAAACAGTCTTTAAACAGTTCTTTAAACAGTCTAAACAGTTCTTTAAACAGTCTTTAAACAGTCTTTAAACAGTCTTTAAACAGGTCTTTAAACAGTTCTTTAAACAGTTCTTTAAACAGGTCTTTAAACAGTCTTTAAACAGGTCTTTAAACAGGTCTTTAAACAGGTCTTTAAACAGTTCTTTAAATAGTCTTTAAACAGTCTTTAAACAGTCTTTAAACAGTCTTTAAACAGTCTTTAAACAGTTCTTTAAACAGTCTAAACAGTTCTTTAAACAGTTCTTTAAACAGTCTTTAAACAGTCTTTAAACAGTTCTTTAAACAGGTCTTTAAACAGGTCTTTAAACAGGTCTTTAAACAGTCTTTAAACAGTTCTTTAAACAGGTCTTTAAACAGGTCTTTAAACAGGTCTTTAAACAGTCTTTAAACAGGTCTTTAAACAGGTCTTTAAACAGTTCTTTAAACAGTTCTTTAAACAGTCTTTAAACAGTCTTTAAACAGGTCTTTAAACAGGTCTTTAAACAGGTCTTTAAACAGTCTCTAAACAGGTCTTTAAACAGTCTTTAAACAGTTCTTTAAACAGGTCTTTAAACAGTCTTTAAACAGTTATTTAAACAGGTCTTTAAACAGGTCTTTAAACAGGTCTTTAAACAGGTCTTTAAACGGTCTTTAAACGGTCTTTAAACAGGTCTTTAAACAGGTCTTTAAACAGTCTTTAAACGGTCTTTAAACAGGTCTTTAAACAGGTCTTTAAACAGTCTTTAAACAGTCTTTAAACAGTTCTTTAAACAGGTCTTTAAACAGGTCTTTAAACAGGTCTTTAAACAGGTCTTTAAACAGGTCTTTAAACCGTCTTTAAACAGTTCTTTAAACAGGTCTTTAAACCGTCTTTAAACAGTTCTTTAAACAGGTCTTTAAACAGGTCTTTAAACAGGTCTTTAAACAGTCTTTAAACAGTCTTTAAACAGTCTTTAAACAGGTCTTTAAACAGTCTTTAAACAGTCTTTAAACAGTCTTTAAACAGTCTTTAAACAGTTGTTTAAACAGTCTTTAAACAGGTCTTTAAACAGGTCTTTAAACAGTTCTTCAAACAGTTCTTTAAACAGTTCTTTAAACAGGTCTTTAAACAGTCTTTAAACAGTCTTTAAACAGGTCTTTAAACAGTCTTTAAACAGTTCTTTAAACAGTTCTTTAAACAGTTCTTTAAACAGGTCTTTAAACAGTCTTTAAACAGTTCTTTAAACAGGTCTTTAAACAGGTCTTTAAACAGGTCTTTAAACAGGTCTTTAAACAGTTCTTTAAACAGTTCTTTACGCAGTTCTTTAAACAGTTCTTTAAACAGGTCTTTAAACAGTTCTTTAAACAGTCTTTAAACAGGTCTTTAAACAGGTCTTTAAACAGTTCTTTAAACAGTCTTTAAACAGTTCTTTAAACAGTCTTTAAACAGTTCTTTAAACAGTCTTTAAACAGTCTTTAAACAGGTCTTTAAACAGTCTTTAAACAGGTCTTTAAACAGGTCTTTAAACAGTCTTTAAACAGTTCTTTAAACAGTCTTTAAACAGGTCTTTAAACAGTCTTTAAACAGGTCTTTAAACAGTCTTTAAACAGTTCTTTAAACAGTCTTTAAACAGGTCTTTAAACAGGTCTTTAAACAGGTCTTTAAACAGTCTTTAAACAGTTCTTTAAACAGGTCTTTAAACAGGTCTTTAAACAGTTCTTTAAACAGTTCTTTACGCAGTTCTTTAAACAGTTCTTTAAACAGTCTTTAAACAGTTCTTTAAACAGGTCTTTAAACAGTCTTTAAACAGTTCTTTAAACAGTCTTTAAACAGGTCTTTAAACAGGTCTTTAAACAGTCTTTAAACAGTTCTTTAAACAGTTCTTTAAACAGGTCTTTAAACAGTCTTTAAACAGGTCTTTAAACAGTCTTTAAACAGTTCTTTAAACAGTTCTTTAAACAGGTCTTTAAACAGGTGGAGTGAAGACTTTACAGAATGACTGTTATTAGCATAGCATCCTGTTGCTCATCACAATAAGCAGATTTACTTTTCATCCATCATTATTTCAGGGTTAAATTCACATTACAGCTGAACTCAGATGACGTTTTCTCAACATGTGGCTGAATAACTCAAATTTAGCACCGGAAATTCAAGATGGCTGACTTCCTGTCTGTTCAAAGTATGTTCTTTATGATGATCAAATCATATATGATGAAAATCAGAGCACCTTCAGCCCAACAGAGGGCTGGTTTGGAGGCGTTACGATGCCTAATGACTGATACGTTTTTACAACTGGAGCTATTTGGATCACATTTCCAATCAAAGGCCTGAAAAAGACGTTTTCCACATTAGAAAGAAAAAAGAGCCAATGAGAGATGGCTCTCTCCCACACAGGAGGAACCTTGACTGACAGCTTACTCTGATTGGTTCAACACATGAGCCAATGATGCACCGGTAACCTCCATTTATAAAATCCTGTGTCAAAAATTCAGCACATAAACACCAGCTTGTAATGGTAGCCTTGAAACTGGAACAGGAGTCAGACTGTTAGTGTTTATCACACAGACACACAAACATTATACGTCAGTGTTCTTCATAAAACTGCTTCCTTCTCCTCCACAATGAGGCTCACAGGAGTCACTCTGTGGATTTTTAGTGAGAAGCAGCTTTACCTTAATATGATGATGGAGCCTTTTCAATGCTCACACCTCTTCACAGGACTATCTGTGTAATGAAGCTGATTTGCATTCATTTATTACTGAGGGTGAGAACTTAATCTTTAGACAGGCTGCTGGGTTTGCATGATTTAATGATCTATTCTGTGCACTTCACATTAATACGAAGCATTTTAAAGTTCCATGCTAACGCTGAGGAGTGGCTGTTTTAGAAGTTCTCATCTTTTATACCAGTGGGTTCAATCGAAACACAAACTTCTAGATGTTAACCTTCCTCACAGGATGGATAGATGAACATCAAAAATGGCCGCCATGCAGCCGGAGCATCTTTCTAAACGGCGTTGGAAGAATCTGTAACGTCAAGAGAACGAAGCAGAATCACAGATCACATACTTGAGAAGTTGTGTGACCTTTACCTGTAAAGGGTGAGTCTGGGTGAGGCAGGATGGACCGGCTGCTCTGCTCCGGCGCCTGTGGGAGGAGAAAGCAGGGTGGAGGTGATTTCTGATGGAAATGTGAGCATTCAGGGGGAGAGGAGGAGCATTGATATTCAGCTTCAGCCCCGCTCTCCTCACCTTGACATCGACCCCATGACCTCACAGTGGAAATCATTTGGCAGCTTCTCTGACCCCCAGCAGTACACACACACACACACACACACACACACACACACACACACACACACACACACACAGACACACACACACACACACACACACACACAGACAGACACACAGACACACACACACACAGACAGACACACACACGTGCACACACACACACACAGACAGACAGACACACACACACACACACATACAGACACACACGTGCACACACACACACACACACAGACAGACACACACACACAGACAGACACACACACACACACACAGACAGACACACACACACAGACAGACACACACACACACACAGACACACACACACAGACACACACAGACAGACACACACACACACACACACAGACACACACACACAGACAGACACACACACACACACACAGACAGACACACACACACACACACAGACACACACACACAGACAGACACACACACACACAGACAGACACACACACACACACACAGACAGACACACACACACACACAGACACACACACACACACACAGACACACACACACACAGACAGACACACACACGTGCACACACACACACACAGACAGACAGACACACACACACACACATACAGACACACACGTGCACACACACACACACACACAGACAGACACACACACACAGACACACACACACAGACAGACACACACACACAGACACACACACACACACACACACACACACACACACACACACAGACACACACACACACACACAGACACACACACACACACACACAGACACACACACACACACACAGACACACACACACACACACCCAATGGTTGAATTTCAGCTGAGGACTTTTTACCCCAACTAGCTGCTCCTCTAACTTCTGCCTCCATTTTCAAACAGGATCAAGGACTCAGATCAGATCCAGAACCCTGACAAGCACGTCTACATTTGGGTTAATTCATTTTTTATTCAAGAGCCAAAAAACACCTTAAATACCAGATATGTAGGAACATGTATAAATAGTCCATTTTGCACAAAGATTGTACAATAGTGTAGACGGCACCCTGGTGTATGATTTTACATATGATGGCAGCTAGCAGGTGAGTTGTGACCTGCATCAGCACCTATTGTGATATTTTACACAGGCATCAGGCATTTGGAATAAAAGGTACATTATTTTAAATCTACTGTAAATCATATAATATCTAAAAGTGATTAATGATTTGCATCTCCAACACAAACAGCACATGAAGTGAGACCAGCACAGAACATAATGATTAACATGTAGAAATTAACAGTTTCACACCCGACCCTTAAAATCACCTTCTAATCGCTGCTGTATTGGTGAGGTAATATTAACCCTCTGAGATCACATAAAAACCTGAATCAGCCACATTCAGAGTCTAATGTGATCATATGACCTGAGGACAGGTCCAAACACACAGCATGATTCTCCAGAAGCTAAACAGCATCAGGGACACAAATGATGCTCTAACACAATATGCGTGTTGTTGGACGAGCAGCACATAAAGAACGGAGGCGTCTCTGTTGAATTATACATGAAGCAGAAGGAACCAAATCAACGTGGAGCGCTACTGTTGTGGCATGAATAAATGGTGCATAATTGATTTGGGCTCTCTTACATTATGCGTCTGTGTTCACAGATCTCCATGAGGAGTGACGTCAGGTCAGGAGATCTGAGGGATTCAGTGTCACTGATCTAATGATCCACCCTTAATGCTTTATGTAAATACCCACCGGTGGCTTCAGCAGGCCGACACGCATCAGTGCAAAATACTATTAGTGCAACCTTCCAGTACGGCTGGGTAGTGTTCACTTTTACACCGATGCAACTACATGTTTATGGTCTCCATAGTGATGTTATAACACGGTGGATGAGAGTTTGGTTGATGGTTAGAAACTTTAATTTAATTCTATTCTGAATAACAATTTTTTGTTCACATCTATTTTGTAATGTGGTATAAGGTTTTGGTCCACATAGAATGACTTAAATCAGTTATAAATTTATTTATTAGCATATATATATATATATATATATATATATATATTTATATATATATTTATTATAATTATAGGTATATATATTTATTATAATTATAGGTATATATATATGTTTTTTATTAACAAATCAGGTAAAGCAATACTTTCGTGGTTTTTGTGAATACATATTTTAAAACAAATCTGGAACTTATTTTAAACAAAACGTTTGAAAAGGTCTTTTTTTTTAACCACCATTAAAGCTGAACTCTTCACTGTAGCTTTGAAGGTTAAAATGTGGAGGAAGAGAACTGATGTCTCTGCACACCTGTGTTCACCTGCTACACTGATGCTCCTTACTGCAGCTACAGTGAAGATTTCAGCTTTAAAGAGGGTTTAAATAACAGCTGTTCAACTCCATGAACTGTATGGAGTCTTCGTTTTTTTTTTAAAAAGAAAAAAAGAAAAACTAGTCTCCATCTTTAGCTAAGGAGAATTCTCCAACGCCGTCTTCCTGTAAAGCTCCAGAAATGTTTTATGGACTAAAAAACTTCACCTGACTTTCCATCAACATGGGGTGAGTAGATAATGACTGTCGCAGTATTACATGATCTATTAAATAATTATTTTTAAAATTGTTGTATTGCCAAACATCACATCTCACATTCAGACCTAAATAATTCACACCTGTGTGTAAAGAGAACCCAGAAACACGTCTTCATGAACAGTCCCACCAAACTCCGTTAGGTCATTTTCTAAGTGTGTTTCCGCTTTGCTTACAAGCTAATATTAATATGACAATCATGAATAAATACCCGGGTCCCATCTTTGTGAATCACTGGAAAATTCGGCATATAGACGGAGCCCAGAGGCAGCCGGATAAATTAAATACGACGTTTAGATGCGAAGGAAGACATGAATTAAGCTAACTGCTCTCTGCGTTATCGAGCCGTGTTTTGAGTTCATTTTTATTTAATAGACGTTTAATTTGGCGGATTAACGCAGACAGCAAAGTGGACATAATTCTGGCTTTACATGACGGTGAACACTTTCACAGTTTCCTTGGCTAAAACCGTGTTTTCATCAATGCTACGTCACATCTAGCTAGCCAGGTTAGCTCATTCAAAAGGACTGACACGCGCGTACATGTCATCAGTGATTGTACATCCTCACCTGCGTCAGAGTAACACAAAGCGCGTGTTTGTTGACTCAAAAGTCACAGAAAACTTTTAAAACCCCTGAATTAATCACCGACAGCTCAACCGGCGAGATCAGACTGCGGTCCTGGTACAGCAGCCTCCTGGGCTGCAGCTTTATACTACTGGACACACGCTCGACACACTCACCTTCTACGGCAGGCAGGATAGCGCAGTGCATTATGTGAAATGTAGTTTCGTGGGAAGTATAGTACAGCAGGAATATACGACTGTGCCACTTTACTGAGACTACAAGTACCAACACGGAAGGAACGTCCTCTTTGTGTTGGATTCAAGGACAGTAGAAAATTTTGTCAGCTTTGACGAAGGATATTTGTTTTAAATAACTTATTGTTTAAACCTTTAACAGAACAAAATGTCTTAAAACCGGATTTTTGGAAATGTAAACATGATCGTAGACAAAACACAAATTCACACGGAATAGTGGTGAAGAAAAACAATTTATTGGACTGTATTTATACCCTTGTGCTTTTTACCTATTTATGTTGCTGTAGAGCAGCTGATTCCCTAATTTCCTTCGGGTTCATTGAAGTATCTACTCCATTACGAGAGGCATTCAAAGTGTCCAAGTAGAGCCTTTTAAAATATTCACCAAACACAAGAGATTTGAATTTTAATCCATGTGTGTTGTCTTTGTTACTCATCTATTGGGCTTTAAATCTATACATCCATAACAAATTATGTAATAATACTTAGCAGATGTTGACTTTATGGCAATTACAAGTAATACAGATGTTAGGTCCCCTTTGTGTAATCACAGTAAAACACAACACTACAATCAAGGAAGGAGGAGGAGTCACAGTTGAAGAGGAACGAAAAATGATTTAATTCTTGCCAGACAAGCAACTTCAAGTCAATACAAAGGTTCTCAAAAATGTGGAGGAGGACGGGACAAGGTGGTTGTGCCAAACAAACTGCAATTAAGAAAACAAAACTGGGCCAAACTAACTTGTCTCTCATACAACAAAACCATTAAAAAAAAGACCTGACTAACTTTTCTAAAAAATGACCTCAAAATGAATAGATAGGTGGCACCAACCAATAACCTGGTGTTTCTAGACAAAATAAGATACCGATGTGAGTGAAAAAGTGTAAGAGGTACCCCAGCTTAGCTAAAGTCCTCAGCCTCCCACCACAGACCTTTTTCTTTACTAATGACTTCAAATTAGAGCAAAGCTCAGAGAGTGAGCTCTGAAGGAGGGCCTCTTTTTATAGGAAACCCTGAAGGTTGATTGGCCAGCTCCACAACTGAGGAAACTAATGGGCGACACGACCAGAACGCACAGGTGGAACCCAATCATGAATTTGGCACCTGGAGAGAGAACAAGGGAGGGAAAAACAGGAAGAGCAAACACTTTGGCCCTGCCTGGATGAACCATTAACCTCTGCAAGATCACATTTATTCATAAAAGTGTTGTTTATTTTTGTGATAAAATGTGATTTCTTTTTAACATAATCAATAATAATCAAGACATGGGTGGATTGTCATGTTTATCCTGAACAAATATCAGTGACACAAGTTTGCAAATTGTAAAGAACAAAATTATACATACTATTTCATGAAAATAATAAATACATATAAATATTTTAATATCAGAGCATCGTATTTTACAAGGTGAAGGTGGGGTGGAGGCTGGGGTGTAGAGGTTATCTGTTCTGTTAGAAGGCAAACATCTTTTCTTCCTTTTGTTCCTGAACTTAACAAACAAGCTGCTTCACGTTAAGCATGCTTTAGACGGGTTCTGTGGTAGGAAGGCTCTACGTGTCGACTAAGGACGCCAAAGGGTCTCTTGTGCATCTGGATGAGACGTCATGGGCCTGATGGCCAACAGAGAGGAGGTCAGAAGACGAACCAGTCACACACATTTCATTCAAACACAATGAGACATGAAATCTGGTTTGATGATTCACACAAGGTTTTTACTTTTTCACAAGAACCAGCATCTGTGCAGATTTTCATGGCTTCTGAAGCGATAAACTTAACTGTTTGTCCACATTTTGATTCATTTCAACCATTTTCATCTGCTGCATCAAAATAAAAGCCTAATAGGAGACAAGTTGACTACATCAACTTCTGTGTGGAAAACACCGTACCCACCAGGACTGTACGGTGTTTTTCCAACAATAAACCGTGGATTAACCCTGACATAAAGGCTCTCCTCAAGGAGAAGAAGAGGGCCTTTAAGTCAGGAAATAAGGAGGAGCTGAAGATTGTACAGAAGGAGCTAAGGAGGAAGATCAGGGAGGGGAAGAACAGCTTCAGGAGGAAGATGGAGGATCAGCTGCAGCAGAACAACATCAGTGGAGTTTGGAAAGGCCTGAAAAACATCTCTGGCCACAAGGAACCAAACTCCCAGGCTGTGGGGGACCAACAGTGGGTGAATGATCTGAACTTATTTTTCAATAGGTTTGATCAGTCATCTGCCCCTCCCCCAGCCCAGCCAAGCCTGCTGCAACCCCCTTCATTGGCACCTCCAGGACACTGCCCCACCCCCTCCTCCACCTCTCTTCCTGCAACACTCAGCTCACAGCCACCCCCCACTGCTCATCTCATCAGCTCAACACCATCATCCCCCCCATTCACAAACTTCAGCACACAGCCCCCCTGCTCCACCCTGTCCCTCAACACTCTCCAGGTGAGAGATCAGCTCAGGAAGATGAAGGCGAGGAAGGCTGCGGGTCCGGACGGCATCAGCTCCAGGCTCCTGAAGTCCTGCGCAGACCAGCTGTGTGGGATAGTTGAACAAATGTTCAACCTGAGCCTGAAGCTGGGGAGAGTGCCACAGATGTGGAAAACATCCTGCGTGGTACCTGTCCCCAAGACTCCGCACCCCAAGGACCTCAACAGCTACAGGCCGGTGGCTCTAACATCCCACCTGATGAAGACCCTGGAGCGGCTGGTCCTTGTTCATCTCCGCCCCCTGGTGAGCCCAGCAATGGACCCGCTTCAGTTTGCCTACCAACCTGGCATTGGGGTGGACGACGCCGTCATCTTCCTCCAACACCGAGCCCTCTCTCACCTGGAGAAGCCAGGAAGCACTGTGAGAATCATGTTCTTTGATTTCTCCAGTGCTTTCAACACAATACAGCCTCAGCTTCTGAGGGACAAGCTGGAGCACACCAGTGTGGACCAGCACCTCACATGCTGGATACTGGACTACCTCACCAACCGCCCACAGTATGTGAGGTCACGGGACTGTGTGTCCGACATGGTTGTCTGCAGTACGGGGGCCCCACAGGGAACGGTCCTGGCTCCGTTCCTCTTCACCCTCTACACTGCAGACTTCCACTACAACTCACCCACCTGTCACCTGCAGAAGTTCTCTGATGACTCTGCCATCGTCGGTCTCATCACAGATGGGGACGACAGGGAATACAGAGGACTGACGCAGGACTTTGTGGACTGGTGCCAGCGGAACCAACTCCAGATCAACACGGTGAAAACCAAGGAACTGGTGGTTGATTTCCGCAGGCACACACACTCCCCCCCGGACCCGGTGAACATTCAGGGAACAGACATTGAGATGGTGACATCTTATAAGTACCTGGGTGTTCACCTGAACAATAAACTGGACTGGACAGACAATACCACCGCACTTTACAGGAAAGGCCAGAGCAGACTCTATCTGCTCAGGAGACTGAGGTCCTTTGGAGTGCAGGGAGCACTCCTCAAGACATTTTACGACACCGTGGTGGCATCAGCCATTTTCTATGGTGTGGTCTGCTGGGGCAGCGGCATCTCAGTGTCGGACAGGAAAAGACTCGACAAGCTAATAAGGAAGGCCAGCTCTGTCCTGGGATGCCCACTGGACCCAGTGGAGGTGGTGGGAGGAAGGAGGATGACAACTAAGCTGTCATCCATAATGGACAATCACTTCCACCCGATGCGGGACCAAATAACAGCACTGGAGAGCTCCTTCAGCGACAGGTTGCTTCACCCAAAGTGCGTGAAGGAGCGCTTTCGCAAGTCTTTCCTTCCTGCAGCTGTTAGACTGTACAATCAGCACTGCTCCCAGTAGACCTAACAATTAGTAGTACTGTGAGAATTACTGAGACACTTTTTCTAATAGTACTGTGAATATATTTTTGAGACACTTTACCCCCCTCCTTTATTGTATTGTATTTTTAAAAAATGTTATTTCCCCTCCTCCTGCTGTGTTTTTTGTACACTGTGCTGCTGCAATATTGTAAATTTCCCCACTGTGGGACTAATAAAGGGATATCTTATCTTATCTTATCTTATCTCTTATCTTAATAACTCTGTCATGTTACAGAAGAGGCTAAATCAGCTCATATATGCTATATTTCAGTAGGTCCTCTGTTCGTTTTGTCCTGACTCAAAGCTCCAAATAGAAACCTTCAGTGTAAAATGTGCCTCAATGCAGAGCAGGAAAATCCTATTGTAATAGAGAAATACCATGTCAGTAGTAAGGGTCACACATAACAGCCACCATGAGACACTTTAACAGCCCTGTTCATTTAAACAGAGTTAACCAGACACGGCTGATTTTGGATACATGGCCAGCTGCAACGTTTATGAAGCTTTTTATATCAGTTGTAAATTAATTGTCATGAAAGTGAAAAAGCTCCTTTCATTGTCAGACAACCCTCGGAGAGAGAGCCTGTCATACAAAAGGAACAATTAGCCTGAGAGTTTGAAAGTAGTCGATAGATGTTATTGATGAATTGTCATCCAGATGTGTGAGAGACAGCAGTGATCTGGCGTCTGCTGACAGGCTGATAAAAGCATCTCCACCCTCCCAGCGGAAGGTTTCTGGAGAAGGATCATTATTCTGATCAGATGTTTAAGCAGCTCTGAAGCTGTGAGGAAGACATAGTTTCTGTTTCTCCATGAGATCCAGTTAGTGGTGATGGGATGTCAGGCTGTTACTGGGGACAGAACAGGATCTCTGACAACTATTGATCATATATGGGTCAATTTTTGGAGAAGCATTTATAATTCCAGGCAGCATGGTGGTGCAGTGTGTAGCACTGTTGCCTCACAGCTAGAAGGTCCTGGGTTCAGATCCACCTGAGGACCTGGGACTTCTCTGTGGTTAGTCTCCATGTTCTCCCCGTGTCTGTGTGGGTTCCCTCCAGGTTCCCTCCAGGTTCTCCGTTTTCCTCCCACCACCAGAAACATGCAGTAGAGATGAACTGATGACTCTAAACTAACTGTAGGTGTGAATGTAGTGTGACTGGTTTGTGGTCCTGTGATGAACTGACTCGTCCAGATTTGATGACCTCACAGCCCACCAGATTACATCATTACCTCTGCTTTTACCACGTTGTATTTAGTAGCTACATCATCAAAACCTCCTCCAACCGTCGCCATATTTGTTGCTGTTGTTGAAACTTTTAACCCTTCACTGCCCTCCTGTGGTTGTAGTTATGTCGGTGTAAAGAACATATGGAGGTATGGAGGCGTTGACGGACAGACATCTCTGTTTATAGAGGGAGCATAAATGGACCTTAATGGTTACAGATAATGGATGAAGCCTGTTGGGTGAGAAGAGAAACAGAAGTTCAGTTGCTTTCTAGTCTTCTTTGTCCTCTTCCTCTTCTTTTTTCTTCTTCCTCCTCCTCTTCTTTGTCTTTGTCTTCTTCCACCAGGTGTTGTTAATCTTCTAAATCAGCCATAGCTGGTCAACAAACTAACCTTATCTGGTCAGTCTATCGTGTTTACATGCGGCACTAGATAACATCAACCAGAACTCAGCATCTCTGCGTACCTCAGTGTTCACAAACAGGAAGCACCATCAGCGACCCCCCCACCCTGCAGTAAGAGTGAGATGATGGGTTGGTCTGTAATGAAGTGACACACTTCTTCGTCTCTTTTGTTTCACATAGAGAAGAAGAAACAAAAGGCTGCTGATGTTAGACTGAATCCATTCTTCTCTTCTATTGGTTCTAACTACAGCTGCATCTTCTGTTGTTCTTCTTTAAACCCAAGAAGAAGAAAAAAAAGACATCAGATTATCTATTTCTAAATATAAGCTGCAGCTCTGGCCACATTTCACAGGAGGTGGAAATGCTTGGCGGATCTTCTTCATCCAGTGTTTTTGTTGTTACATAAGGATCGACTCATATTGTTTCTACCACAGATGTATGATGTTGGTTTGGTGCAGCTTATATAAATGCTTTCTAATAGGGATGTGATCAGAACCAGGCAGCCACACGCTGCACTGCATGTGAGCAGAGCTGCTTTACATGTGTTGTGATGTCACTAAATGGTATGCAGCCATGAGGAGCAGAGGAAGATGAGGAAATCTGAACTCTGCTGCACGCCGAGGCACCTGTATCTGTGTTCACACCTCTATAGTGTGTTTGTGCTGCTTGTTTAGCTCCATATGAACAGTAATGAATTAGTGTAACCATATTTCCAGTTGTGCATTCAGTCTCCCATTTATTGTACGATCAGAGGATCAAGCTACACGGACATGCAGCTACCCATTAGCCATATCAGTTAGCATAATGGAGACTCTCACAGGAATACATTTATCTGATATGAATTTGTTTTTCACTCTTTTTTCAATGTTAACACATATATTAATATTTGTTGGCATAAACAAAGACTGTTTTTTCATAGAGATATAAATGATGTAGAATTATTAGACACATTGTTACTGATTATTATTAGTTGACAGAACATATATATTGTTTTTTGAGTTGACACATAGCTGAGTGTTGGTACCAGATATATATAGAGGTGATCTTTATTTATTAACTAATAGGTCTAGAGACAAACAACTACCAGCTGAGATAATGGGGTTTAGAAATATATCCAGACCATTAATGTCATGATTAGAACTGTTAGACTGGTTTAAACCGATGTGATACCAGTCAATACATATCATGTTATTTCGAAGGAAAACCAGTACATTTGGAAAACTTTGTTAAACCCTGAGACGTCCGTCTTTGCTCTGGAGGTTAAACATTCATGCATCAAAAGACTTTACCGGCACACCAAACAGCAAAATAAAGTGTTTGGTAACATTTTGGTTTAAAGAAGTTCACTAAAGATGGTTAAAATGTGTCAGTTTGCAAGAGTTGAGAGACAGAAGTGGAATCGTCATGTTTCATTTGTGTTGAAGTTATTCTGTTAGTGTCATAATGTCCCAGTCAGTGTCACGTCTCTGTGATGTCAGTCGTCGTCACCTGAGTGTAAAAACACAGTTGAGGGTCAAACATGGCGACTCTGTGGGTTTGATTTGTAAATATATATCATATATATGGGTGATGTTGACAGTAAATAATATCACAATCTAATTATATAATGAATGCTTTATGTTTGAAAACCCCTGTAGACTGAAGCCAGACGTGAAACAACCATTAGAACAGATCATAGCATTAGCTGAGTTCTTAACCTGCCAGGCCAGCAGAACTCTTAACATTTGTGACAGACAAATCTAAAGTGAGTGAACTCTGGTCCAGACGTGTCAGTGGTGAGCAGAGAACCTGTTCTATCTGTTACCCTGAGGGCCTCCTTCACACACCTGTCAGCTCACTCAATGGCTGACTGGACTCTGTGATTGGCAGCTGATCCCATCCATAGCCAGTAGGAGTTGGCCCTGACGTAATGCCTGATATTGAGCCATAATACAGAAGTCGTCTGCTGACAGACACAAACTGAGACCATAAAACCACTTCATCCTCACACCGTTAGTGGTTCTACTTTCATTAGACTTTAGCAGTTAGCGGTTAGCCTCATGATTTATCCACATTTCAGGCAGGAGATGATTCATGTGAACCTGGAGGGTTCAGTTTCAGTCAGACTCTACTTTTACTGCAAGTGTAAAACCATGAACCATTAATAAAAGGAGGCTAACATGTTAGAGGGAGCTGCACAACCGTTTCATTCATTCATTCATTCATTCATTCAAGTGTATTTAGTGAGTGTCCATGTCTGGACCCAACATCAACCAAAGTCCAGACCAGATTTCTTCTCTGGTCATCAGGAGGGGTGAATCGGGGTGAACTGGTCCTGGTTCTCCTGTAGTGTGACCCGGCTTTACACTGCAGCTAACTGCTAACAGGCCCGTCATTCAGAACTCAACAAGGTTTCTAACTGCTCCTCTTTTGTTTTTTAATCCATTTATAAAAGGACATTTTCATTTTTTGAACCTCTTCTACTCCCCACAGACATGCATGTTCTCTGGTTGTCCCTCCGTCACGTCTCTACATCCCATCCCTTCAGTAAACATGGAGACATGTGGAAACAGGGAGACCTCCTCTTTATAAACATCCTCCATTTAAATGTATTTAAACATAGTTTACATCAGAGACGTCACATGACTGACTTTAGCATGTTAGCAGGGTGCTAGCACAAGACAAAACAGGTTAGCATTCTGCTATCAGACCATGTATAGTCTCAATATACGCCCACAGATATGACATCATCATTTAGGATGTTTATGCAGGAGTGTTCCTCAGCATTATTTAGTTGTGTCTCTGAGTTGAAATACTACCAGCACAAAGTCTGTTGTTTTCAACTGGCTAGCATGTTAGCATTAGCCTGAGTGGACCCATCTTCAGGAGCCTTTTCGGACCTCAAGCCCCAGAAATGGTTACAACAAAATACCAAACTGTAATTTTGACAATTTGCAAATCTGTATTTCAACAACACCTTTACTGTCAGAATAGAAGACATAAAACAGAACTCAGAATAAGTGAACTGGCTCCTGTTCATGGCAGGAAAGAAGCTAAAACCCAGCTGGTTATAGAGTCTGTTTAATTCACGTGTTAAACTGCTTCAGCTGATACCATAGTAACAAAAGCTGGAGATGTTACCTTTAATATGAGGAAATCACATTCTGTTACTTTACAAGACATTCAAATCAATCAATGTCTCCAAAGAGATCATTAGTTTAGCATGTATCAATAACACATTCCCACTAACAAGAACAACCCTCCACTTGGTTTAGCCTTGTGATGTCAACCATGACATCACCAACAGCATGGAAATGAGGAAATGGTGGGCGTTTCCCTCCCAAACTTCCTGGATGGTGGATCTGAACTAAAGCACAAACAATTCAGCAACATTCAAACCTGCACCTCAGCGAAGGTAACTGGGCTCAGCTCAGAGTGTTTGATTGAACATGTATGATGTATGTGAACGGTAGCTTCATGCTAACACCAACAGACCTGGACTGGATGTAAAGTAATGGTAGAAACAACCTGGTGGAGTTAAAGTTAAATTTACAACCTCTAAAGATTCAGACAGGTATTATACAGAAATACATCAGTGTTTATTTTAGACAGACAATAATCTTCTCATTTCCTACCTGATGATTTCTGTCCTCTTTCTGTTTTGCCTCCAGTGTTTCTGACACTAGAAACTTCAGGCTGTTTCTTTCTGACAGACTTCATTCATGGTCTCAGAGGTTCAGGAGGAGCTATTTTCATTTACATGTCCCTTTAGCACCACAACATCTAGCTGTGTGTCTGAACAGAGGTCCTGTTAAATAACCTGACAAAATCAAAAATCTTCAGACACAGAACATTTCATCTTAAATGAGATGCGTTCTTTGCAGTAAAATTAAATGAAATGTAGGCGGTGGTGTTCAAAGAAGTGGATTAAGTGTCTTTAAAGATGGACACTGTTATAAAAACTTTAGCTCACCATCAATACGACTCTTTTCTGATTGGCTCAGATCTACAGGCTCGATTGGCACATTTCATTTAGTCTGTGACATCATCAACTAATTTGTGATGATGTCACAGATGGCCAGGTCCCAGTTTATCATCCTCTCTGTGATGGTCTGATGTCTCACATCTTTTCTTCTGCTGTTCTTCAGAAAATCACAAACTGGTTTTTATTGTTTGATACAGATTTTAGTCTGGATGCTGCTGGTTTTCCTCCTAAAAGGGGCGTGGCTATGGCTGCTCGGCAACGGTTCAGACCACTGAGAGGAAACATAGGGAGGACATGAACTTCAAAAAGTCTATTAAATATTCTCAATTACATAATTTATTTTGAAATCATATCTTAGAGGGGAGACACAAAATTATATGTTGAAGTTATTTGTCACCAAGACAAAAATCTAAAAATATCTTTTTGTTTTGATTTTGAATGAATATAATCTATGAATCGGAAAATGACACATGATGGATGTAACAATATTAATTTGCCAAGTTGTGATGATTTAACAACTTTTTCTTGCCAATAAATGAAAACTCTACAGATCACAATGTCAAACATCGACCCTGTGAAGTCGTTTAAAAAACATTTGTGATAAACTCGTAGAAACATGATTTAAATGTAGCTGGAATCTGCAGACCTTCCTCTTCCTCATTATAGACTCACAGGGACCTATAGGACATCCTCATTATGTGCCTCCTCGTGTTGATTGGTGAATGTTTATACATAATAAATATTTGATTTAAATGTTTTTGATAAAAAAATTATGCATTTTCAGTTACATCATTTATTTTGAAATAAGGTGTCCCCCCCCCCAGCACCAGTCTCAGATGGTCTGGGGGCCCCAGTCCTTGAAACGCCCCTGATCATCTCCACTTAGTTTTCTATAAATAACAACGTAAATGTGATTTTCTGTTTTAAGGTTTTCCTCCGATGTTAGTTTTCCTTTATATTGACAGATTCATCCCCACCTTAGTGCAGATGATATTCATCATGAAGCCTCCAGGCAGAGCTCCTTAGGACTACAGCGGGTCTATTTTAGGGTCGTTAATATGAACAAAAAGCTGGAGGACCCCTGGAGAGTTCAGATCTATTATTACCTATCATTATGGGACATGCTATTAGCCCACACAGCGCGCTCTCTCGGCGGCGCTAGGATCCAGAAGAATAACCCCCCCCTCTCTCCCTCTCTCTCTCTCCATCCTCTCTCTCCATCCTCTCTCTCCATCCTCTCTCTCTCCTCAAGACTGTTTTAAAGTCTCTGCCAGACTTGGGCTCACGCGCTACTTCCTGGACGGACAGAGGAATGGAAAGCTTCCAGCGCATCTCCTCCACCAACACCACCGACTCTCCCGTCTCTGTGAACGCGACGAGCGCTGCCTCCACCGCCGCTGCAGCAGCACCGCCGACGCGCTGCGGGGACCGTCGCCGCTAGTCTCCGTGCTGCATCCACATCCACCAGCATCCGAGTGTTATGGTTATAACCTGGAATATCAGCGGGATCTCTGGACGGAAAGACTCATCACTGGACCGCTAAAGAATCTCCGCCCTCCACCTCCACCGTGTCCAGTCTCCGTCTGCGCCGCGTCTCCGGCGCTGCTTTTTACGCAGCGAAGGTGTCGCTGATTTACCCGCAAAAGGGAGAAACTCAACAGTTGTTGCCGCTGATTGTTTGCATGTCGACGTGCGCATCACTACCATGTGGAGGCTACTGCAATCGCGTTGCTGCTGCTGGTGGATTTGCTGTCTGGTTTTGTCAGCCTTCCTGCTCCTCTGGGCCGAATGTCATCCTGGTAAGTTTCGTCCCCTCACAAGTACACTGTGTCTTATGTTGTCCATGAATGTGGTGGTGATGATCAGCAATAGAATGAAGTCAGATCCCGTCATGAATGTCCTTTAACGGGATGGGAATATCGTGCAGAGGGGCTTGACGCGCTCCCCCGGCACCGGCACGTCGGCTGGAAACTGTCGGGGACGCAAAAAGCAGTTCGGTAAAGGATTTTTATGTGAAGCCAGGAGAAGATTATTACACTATTTACCTCTCCAGCTCCAGTTCGACACATTTCTTAGAATTAAACAGGGGCACGGGCCGGGATGCCGTTAAAGCTGCAGGCTCGGTTGGTAGTTGGGTCAGAAGATGTGATGCCTTGTCAGCCGGCGGCGCGGACGACAAAGCTGTTATCTCAGAGCCTGGAGCAGGACAGCAGGGGGGGGGGGGCTCAGGGTTTAATGGAGAGCCTGAGCTGGATCCATGATGATGTGTAACACTGACTGCAGGCAGAACAGAACCTAAATGTCTCTGATTGGGATCATCTCCAGATATTATATAACACAAATTAAATGTTTGTCATTAAAGGGGGCCTCAGCCTCCTAACCAAAACCCCTGGACCTCCAGGAGCCCGAGGAGCAACACCACCTCCTCCTGCTCTGACTAATCTCTGGAATCAAATTTGAAAACTAGAAGGGCCCCAAATACACATCCCATAATATACAGAAAGGGTGAAAAAAAATCCTACCTCACAATATTAAAGAAAGGGGGGGAATTATCCTTTATCCAGATCCACTCAAAGTTTAACGGTTTTTCTCTGTCAAATGACCAACAAAACCAAGTTTCCTTCAAATCAATCCTGTAGTTTTGGTTTAATTCTCCTAACAGACAAACAAACAAACAAACAAACACAAACAAACAAACAGGTGTAAACGCAACCTCCTTATTGGAGGAAACAAATCCAACAAATCCAACTTGACCTTGACCACCTTCATGCAGCTGCTTTGATTGGCTGATCTGGAGTCTGATTCAGGACAGGAAACGTAAACATGGATTAATATGACATGTTAATACGTGTCGTTATTCCTGCCTCTATCTGCATCACCATGTTAATGATGAAGAGTCAATGTTTTCTGGAGGATTCAGAACCGATCACATGCAGAGAACCTGCCGCCGTGGTCTGATCTCAGATCAGTACCCACAGTGTTTAATGCTAGGAGCCACTGGGCTGTTAGGACTGTCCGAGCTTGTCTTGGAGCCTGTCGCTGTCTATAGATATGACTCATTACAGCTGAGCCGCTCAGTCGGACAGCATTAGCCTACTTTTCACCTCACTAGATTAGCTCTTATATTTCTTAAGATGTGCCATGAAACACACACAGAATGAGGAAGTCACACACTAATCCATACAGTATGAAGCCTCCGGGCTCCTGTCTGACACGTCTGGTTAAAGGTTTGCATAAAACATAACATTCAAGAGTTTATGTCAAAATTTACAGCAGAGTCTCAGTTTCTGAGAGCAACGTGTAAAAAGGAGAATCTGACCCAAAGCTTTTAGAAGTAAAAACACACCTCTGCTCATCTGGATCAGCTGTTTTTTAGTGCTTGTGGAATATTTGAATAAAATAGATAAACGTAGAATAAAAGTCTAAAATCACTATAACATTTTTTGAAGTGTTGTCTGTTGTTCTTCTTTCATTAAATGTTAGAGATAAAACTGAACTGAATACCGACTTCATTTCATGAAATGTGTGCAAATGTAAAATGAGCAGAACAAAAATAATCCCAGATCCAATCTAAGGCGAGGAGGCGGATGAGGAGCGTCCAGCTCTCTTCTCCCGTCCTGTCGGTCTCTGGATGAGGAACAGAAACGTGTTTCTACCACGTTTTATCACAAACCTTGTGAAGCCGTGCGACACAGACCTCAGAGGTTAATATAAGACATTTCTTTATATGTTCAGTGTTGGACAGCAAATAATTGTGATCATAAATCTGGAGAGAAGCTGAAGATGTGAAACATGGATGACGGATGGATGGAATAGTTTGTCCTCATGTTGAGAACTGATTTATTTGTGGTTGTCGATGGAACCGTGACGACTGTCGTTTCTCCACAGAAGAACATTCAAGATAAATAAAAAATGAATAGATTTGACTAAAGAAACAGAAGTGACTCTATAACAGTCCTATCAGCGGTAAAACTGTGGTTCCAGGGTGTTTATTGTAAATTAAATGTGATGCTTCAGAAGATCTACAGTTGAACTCTGAGGTTTATGGGTACAGAAGCACCTTCTATAAATATGTGTGAGATAAAACTGTTGCTGGAATCGGAGACTCTCCTCTTCCTCATCCTTAAACTCACTAACCGTGACTTAAATCGACCTCCAGGAGGACGAGCAGAGCCGTGATCATCGTCTGCCTCCTCGTGTTCGGTCTGCTGGAGTCAAACAATTTCAAAAATCTGATTTTCAGATTTGGGTCAAATGATGTTTTTCCCATTGCTTTAGGATAAATGTGCTTTAATTTGTGCGATAGAACACTTTGTTATGATGTTGTTTTCGTACCTTAAAAAGGTGGATTTTAGAAGGGATGTGAAAACGAGCCCAGAGTTAATGATTTCTCTCTCTGTACTTGACCTCCTCGCCTCTCGTTCCTCGACTCGACCACATGCTGCCGGCCTCCAGCCAGCCTGAGGTGGCTGCTTCATGTTAACGGATGGTGTGGAAACAGAGAAGAGTTTGCTGCTCTCCTGCTGGGTATCATCATCCTCACGCCCCTCTTTATTAATACAGCTCTTACACGGGAGATTGGGCTGGAGAGCAGAGGGGAAATGTGAGCTGGGCTCTACCCGCGAGCTGCAAACATGTATGGATCGCTGAAACAGAAAAACAGCTTCTGAAGGGTTTTAGCATCGCTGCTTTCCAGTGGGATGATACTGGGAGAGGTTCTGATACTGGGATGTACAAATGCACACATATACACACATTTTTCACATGGAGGTTTCTTCATTTTCCAGTCTGTGAAAAACAGGCGTCGTCATCTTTGCATTCATTTTCTCATCTACGATTAGACGGATTTGTGTCGTCTTTTTTTCTCAAAACATAAAACAAATCAGCCATTTATGTCAAAAATATGAATTAAATTGTGATTGTCTGAAAATGACGGATAAGATTTAGATTTCTCATTAAATTCACATAGAGGAGGATATTAGAGAAAACATCTTGAGATGATGATTTTTGAAATGTTGCATGATGTGTTTTTTTCAGTTGAAGAGCATAAACATCAAATTCACTCACAATACTGAGAGTCTTATTCAGTAAAACTGCATCTTTCATTTGTCTCACGGATCGTTTTCTGTCCCCCGTCTGAAAAACAGGAAGTTGTAATTTGGGATTCAAAGAGCGACATAGTGGAAAACTACAGACATCACATCTGAAATCTACAGACAACGTGTCTGAAAACTAAACTTCAGACACCACGTCTAAAATCTACAGACGTCAAGTCTAAAAACTAAAGACGCCACGTCTAAAAACTAAAGACGCCACGTCTAAAAACTACAGACATCACATCTGAAATCTACAGACAACGTGTCTGAAAACTAAACTACAGACGCCACGTCTAAAAACTAAAGACGCCACATCTAAAAACTACAGACAACATGTCAGAAAACTACAGACATCACGTCTAAAAACTAGAGATGCCACGTCTAAAATCTACAGACACCATGTTCAAAAAGTACAGACTAAAAACTACAGACACCACATCTAAAAACTACAGACACCACATGTAAAAACTACAGACACCACATGTAAAAACTACAGACACCACGCTTTTTGAAGACGACATGTATGAAATGTTTTAAACCCCCACAGCTGTTGTTTGATGGTTTATTTATTAGGGTCTCATTCATAAAATGGATTTTCAGCATAAGTCGAAGATGAGCAGAAAAACCTTTCATCAGGTGTTTCACGGAGCTGACCAGGTCTGGAACCTAAGACCATCTGAGGCTGGGTCCTCCTCTGTGTCAATCATTTCCTCAGAAAGCATTAAAGACAGGAGAATGAAATTTAGTGGAAGCTTTAATATGACCTGCATTAAGAGGCGTCTGAAAATCACTGCTGGAAAACTGTTTTCTGGAGTTACGGTCCTGGATTTGATATTTGATATTACATATATTTGTGGTTCCTGTGAACACAAACTGCTGCACTAAGAAGAATGACATTTAGTGCAGAGGTTTGGTGTCTGTTGTTTCAAAATCACGGCCCATAATTCCACAGTTGTTTTCGGTGCATAGTGACTATTAAAGATAAAAGACTGTCATTTATTAAAGAGGTTTATTTTCTATGGTTGTAGAATGATTTTCTGGTGAAAAGTGATATTTCCTGGAGTTCTGATTGTATGATGTCATTTCCTGCAGATTTCTACTGTTGTGTGTAGTGCTGTGGTTCTGGTGTCACACAGTGACAGTATGTATGACAGGCCAACTGTGAGTGTGTGTATTGACTGTTGGTGGTGGAGAGTAGATCTAAGCATGTTAAATCTATATATATGATGTCGTGATCCCACCACTACTGGCTCCGCCTCCACACAGAAACAGCAGAATCCACAAAAAAACAGAAATACAAATTTAGCTCTCTCTCTCCTCATCCTCATCCTCTTCATCACCTGCTCACAAACTTTCTGGCTTCTGTTGTGGATAAGATTGAACTTGTAAACAGACACACAACATAAAGTAAACCAGTGGTAGGAATGTAGTGATATTGTCAGTCGTCATATTTAAATTGTCTATAATACTGATATAAGATAATATTTCATGTTGTTTGGTGTTAATATTGACACAGTATTTGTTTTATATTCACCTTATATATGAAGTGTACAAACTGACTTCTGTGGCTTCCATTCTTGTCTTACGTATGACGGCGTGATGTGTTTAAGGACGTTATGTTTGTTTGTCTGTTGGTTGGTTTTTCAGCAGGTTTTACGCAAAAACTACTGAATGGATTCCCAGTAAACGTGGTGGGAGGACGGGTCCTGGGCCGGATCCCATTAAATTCCCAACAGATCCCATTAAATTCTGTTGTGGATTAAAGGGGCAGATCCAGGATTTTTTTTCTTTTTTCTTTCTTTAACATTGGAAGAAGCCGTCTTTCAACATTCTTCAGTTTCTTAGGGAGTCTTGATGGAAATAATCAGGCATATTTGGGGGGGTTGGTGTCTATTAGTGTGGATCCACCAGATTTAAACATGTTTTTATAGCAGGTCCTGTAGATCCTGGTTACAGGACTGATTTGATTTTAGACTGATTCTATTAAATCTGTTGGGTCCTGGTGGGGGTTTGGACTCTTCTGAGGGACTTTGTGGTTTTTGTTCTTCTGCATATGTGGGTCAGTTCAGGACTGAGACCTGTTCATACTGGAATCTGATTCCGGCCACATTTAAAAAAATATCATGTATCTGAACAATAAATCTGCGTCTTGCATCATGAACAGATCTTAAAACCATCAGATTCAGATTTGTTATTTTTGTATTTGCCTGCTGATTGCCATCTTCCTCAGCTCTCCACCTCTTCATCGTTTACACCCCTCACTGCGAGCAGAGACCCGTCATGATTCAGCCGGGTGTCGCTGAGCGTCTCTGTCGTGTGACCTCACCGCTGCCAACACGCCTCCGTCGCCCACATAATGGCCGGTTTGCCGTCTCCCAAACATCTGTTTGTATTTCTGAGTTGAGAGGCTGAGCGTCACCGCGGGGCGTCTGCTCGCTGACACAGGGCATCACTTTTCCTTCTGCGTCTGCGGCGTCAGTGTTGAGGCATCGCGGTCCTGTCACTTCAGCCGCAGGTTAACCAAACACAGGAGAGAGGGAGGAAGAGGAGACGCAGAGAAAGATGTTCGGCCTTCAATGTGTCGCTTTCTGCTGAGAGAAATGAATGGGCCCTGTCGCTCCTGGCTGGGAGGAAAAACAGAACAGTCATTGTAATTTCACAACAAGGGCCTGAGCTAGCACATCTCCTCACCCCCACCAACACCCCCAACCCTCCCTCCATCCATCTCTGTCTCTTTTTTAAATCCTCCCTCCTTCCCCCTCATTCTGCTCCTCTTAAAGCCGGTTTGTTAAACAGGTGTCACAAACCTTTCCTCTCAGCCTTTTTGCCACAGCGACACTGGAGGGAGGTTGACATTTAGGGGGGGGGGGGGGCAGTGGATATGCTCCATGGCCCTCAGTCACCAACATTATCATCATCATCTCTGTGCTCACTGAGCTATTATCTGGCCTCCTCTGTGGCCACTGAAACGCTCACACACCAGCTCACGGGTCGCTTTATCAGCCAGGACAGGTCTGCCGACGCCGCCCGGCTCGCCTTAATAGATTGATTAAAAGATACCTTGTCATGTTTGTATGTGGATGAGGGATGGGGGGGCAGGATGCTGCTGTGGTGTCGTATCCTCGTCATTAGGAGAGAGAGAGGAGCAGACAGAAGGTGAAGACAGGAAGCATCGCCTCCATTGTGTTCTTAGAATGAAGCTGCTTTGTTGCACAAAGGGGGAAACTTCAGATAAATAGTCTGATAACAACAGTGATGATGATATTAAGAGGAGGCTCTAATGATATCTCGGGGAGAATGGAGCCGGCGACTCCTTCCATCAGCGTTTCTGCTCAGCTGAGCGCGCCGTTAGCTTTTTAATCTGTTTCTCATCAGGTTGTTTTTTCTCTGCGTCTCCTGAGCCTCAGCTCAGGTTGGAAAAGGAGAACAGTCCCTCCTTCTCCCGCCGAGCCCCGCTGCTCTCAGACTTAATGGGCTGCTGGAAATAAGGCGCTCTCCAGCCTCCCTTCTCTCACCCCTCTCCCTCTCCATTGTTCCACTTCATTGTGTTAATCAAGTCCGCTGCCAGATTATTTGGAAGGAGAGACGAGTCGTGTTTCATTTTCCGGAAGGTGCTTCCTGGATCTTAGCTCCGTCAGGCCTGTTTTCCTAAAGCGCCGTTGACCCCCACTCGTCCCGCCTCCCTCCTCTTCTCTCTCCCTCTGTTTGGTCCCGTTTGCCTCCGGCAGAGCTTCGCTGCAATATGTTCCTCTCTGCCATTATCACCATGCTTCTAATGGAGGCATTTCATTCACACGTCTATGATTAATGCTCCTGGAGGAAGCCTGGATGGAGCATCAAACATACTGAGTCTGTGTCTCTGCAGCCCTGCAGAGTCTTTGAAAGAGAACCAGTAGCTGAACAATGTTTGTAACCATCAACACGGCCTGAGTGTTAAACCTTCAGCAGATTGTACTGAAACCTGTAAACAGAAGTGTCTGCTTCCATTTTTACTCCTCTGATCAGAACCTTACTCATTTTAATCAAACTGTTTTCAGATATTTTAGCCAAAAAGCAACCAAGAAGTTATGAACTCAGTTTTTGATCAGTAACATAAGGAGTCTGGTTTCAGTTCTCTTGGAACAGGAACCTTCTGAGTCCGGATGAGACGCTCCGATCCTTCATGTATCTCCAGACCTTTGTTTGAAACTGAAGGTTGCCTCTAGGAGTGACAGTAATGTCTGCGTCCTCATGCCGATATTTGCACATCTGTCAGTGTGACGTTCTGATGCAGGAGGTAGGAGGTAGGAGGTAGGAGGTAGGCTAACCTTTCAGGCTGTAACGCACCTCAGTGTGAATAAATCCTCATCCTTATGAGACGATCAGAGCACAACAAGGCTCCACTCGACTCGCCTCAGTATCTGGTTCTTTTCTGCAGGTCATTTTCCATTATGGGATGGTTCCTCCTCAGGGCAGATGGACTCCAGCTGATAGTCTTCAGTGACACACCCCTCTGGTGACCCTCTCATCAGCTGTTTAAGACAGGAACGTCTGAATCTCCTCAATATAACAGCTGTAATAAATAAAAGTTACAGTCTGTGAAGTAGCTTCACTGTTTGTGTGGCAGCTGTTGGTTTGTGCTGGATGCTCATACTGTGAGATATGTCGTCCCTCCAGTGAGTTCTGGTGTGGATCTACCCCAACCTGAATGTTGAACCACCTCCAACTGACTCCTTTGGATGTGAAAGAGGTCCCCCCCCCCCCATTTCAGCCGCCTCTAAATATCCTGTTTCTATTAACACACTGTTCATATTCTCAAAATAATTTCTGTGTTGGTAGCAAACGTCTTGTTCCGTCTTCCCACAAAATCTAAAGAGCTACCAGGCCTTCAGGCGAGAGCTGGAGAGGAAAACTAAACTAAACTAAACCAGAGCCTTTACACTTCTTCTTCTCTGGTTTTCTCTATTCCCTGTTGGTAAACCAATAAATAAAGAGACACAGTGTCCGAGAGACAGAGAGAGAGAAAACAAAGAAGACGTGATGAGAGAGAGGTCTGCTGTTTGTGTGTGTGTGTGTGTGTGTGTGTGTGTGTGTGTGTGTGTGTGTGTGTGTGTGTGTGTGTGTGTGTGTGTGTGTGTGTGTGTGTGTGTGTGTGTGTGTGTGTGTGTGTGTGTGTGTGTGTGTGTGTGTGTGTGTGTGTGTGTGTGTGTCACTGTTCAGCCCTGCTGAGTGTTAAGAGGAGCTTCGACTGACAGGCTGTCGGCCGGTGTGGAGGCTGACGAGCCTAACCGATGGCGACACTAAACAAACAGCAGGAGGTGGGGGGTGGTGGTGGTGGTGGTGGTGGTGGTGGTGGGTGGGGGGGGGGGTGGGGGGGGGTGGAGATGAGAAAACGGACACAAAGCCACAGAAGTTCACATCACACCTGTCCCACAGATTTAAAGCTGCGAGCCGTTTCTAAGGTGTAGATTGATATTCCTGACAGAGAGGCGGCTGACGGATGCCAGGTGGTGCTTCTTCGGCCTCCCTCCTCCTCCTCCCTCCTCCTCCCTCCTCCTCCTCCCTCCGCCTCCCTCCACCGCTTCAACACATGTCAGGACTTTCACACACTTTGTGTTCTTTTGTCAGACTCGATAGGCGTCCGTCGTCTCCGGAGCGGTGACAGCTCTCCGATACACGGTGAAAGGTGTAGATGGGTGTTCCTGCCATTTCCCAGAACGCTCTCTCATTTAGACGGAGAAACGCTCTTGAGTCGCCTTCCATCAGTCATCCAGCTGACAGAGGAATGGAAGCAGCTGCTTTCTCCCTCAGAGGTGAAAGAAGTGATATTTGGTGTGTCGGAGGAGAACAGGCCTCATGTTTTCCTCAACAGTTCAGAGAGCTTCTCCTTCTCTCCTCCTCCTTCTGCTCCTCCTAACCTGTGACGTCATTCGTCCGTTCCTCCCAGATTCTGTTCTTTAATTCGTCTCTTCGTGTCGGAACATTAGTCATTTATCTATTAGTGGATTAGAATAAAGTTAATTACCTGCTATTTTGACAATTCATCGTTTCAGTTGTTTTTTAAAACGTCCTTTTCTGCTGTTACATTTCTCCCTGTTTTCTCCTTTTTTCTTCATCTGTCCATCTTGTCTTTCTTTCTCATTCAGCAGTTTTTTATTCTTGTTATTCCTCTGAAGAGCTGGAACTTCTGTAATATACTTTTCACTTTATAATCCATTATTTGTATTTTTTTAAATGTTTTTTTTTTTGCTTTTTCATGAATTTTTACTTATTTCATTCTTTTTCATTTTCCTCTTCATGTGCTTTTTCTTTCTCTATTTTTTTCTCAATTTCTTTATCATTGCATATCAGCTGTTGTTTCTTTGTTTGTTTCTCTTTTTTTCTTTCTTTCTGTTTTTCTTTCTTTCTCTCTGTCTTTTTTCTTTCGTTCCTCTGAAAATATGGATTATTATTCTGAACGCGGCCTAAAATAATGGCCATGACGCTAAATCCCATTCATCGACACAATGGAAAAATGTATGCAAACACACACACACACACACACACACACACACACACACACACACACACACACACACACACACACAGACACACACACACAGACACACACACACACACACACACACACACACACACACACACACACACACACACACACACACACACACAGACACACACACACACACACACACACACACACACACACACACACACACACACACACACCTTATTGTACAGTCGTTCATGACATTTGCCGTTGGAGTCATTAATGAATTAAGTGATGAAAATTAGGATTCAGGATGAACCTCAAAGTCGCCATGGAGATACAGAGAGCTGAGGACACGTCAGGACACCTTTTAAAATCTCCTCCCTGGGTGTTAATGAGGAAATAAATATGATATTACCATTTTATGAAGATGAACAGCCAACGTTGGCTCAGACGCTGAGAGGAAACCAAACTCTGCTTATTTACAGCCTGGATCTTATTTTGTAGTTCTGGCGACCGTTCAATGATAATAATCATTTACTCAGCGGGTTGATATGGCTTCATCAACACGGCAGTAAAACAGAAACACAAGCGATCGCACTAGGATAGCAGTTTATGTTACAGCTCAAAGTAACAAGCTAATAGTTTGGTAATAAAGAGGTAATACCTTCTGATTACAGGTTATAACAGGTAATAGTTTGGTAATAAAGAGGTAATACCTTCTGATTACAGGTTATAACAGGTAATAGTTTGGTAATAAAGAGGTAATACCTTCTGATTACAGGTTATAACAGGTAATAGTTTGGTAATAAAGAGGTAATACCTTCTGATTACAGGTCATAACAGGTAATAGTTTGGTAATAAAGAGAGAATACCTTCTGATTATAGGTTATAACAGGTAATAGTTTGGTAATAAAGAGGTAATACCTTCTGATTACAGGTTATAACAGGTAATAGTTTGGTAATAAAGACTTAATACCTTCTGATTACAGGTTATAACAGGTAATAGTTTGGTAATAAAGAGGTAATACCTTCTGATTATAGGTTATAACAGGTAATAGTTTGGTAATAAAGACTTAATACCTTCTGATTACAGGTTATAACAGGTAATAGTTTGGTAATAAAGAGGTAATACCTTCTGATTACAGGTTATAACAGGTAATAGTTTGGTAATAAAGACTTAATACCTTCTGATTACAGGTTATAACAGGTAATAGTTTGGTAATAAAGAGGTAATACCTTCTGATTACAGGTTATAACAGGTAATAGTTTGGTAATAAAGAGAGAATACCTTCTGATTACAGGTTATAACAGGTAATAGTTTGGTAATAAAGACTTAATACCTTCTGATTACAGGTTATAACAGGTAATAGTTTGGTAATAAAGAGGTAATACCTTCTGATTATAGGTTATAACAGGTAATAGTTTGGTAATAAAGACTTAATACCTTCTGATTACAGGTTATAACAGGTAATAGTTTGGTAATAAAGAGAGAATACCTTCTGATTACAGGTCATAACAGGTAATAGTTTGGTAATAAAGAGAGAATACCTTCTGATTATAGGTTATAACAGGTAATAGTTTGGTAATAAAGAGGTAATACCTTCTGATTACAGGTTATAACAGGTAATAGTTTGGTAATAAAGACTTAATACCTTCTGATTACAGGTTATAACAGGTAATAGTTTGGTAATAAAGAGGTAATACCTTCTGATTATAGGTTATAACAGGTAATAGTTTGGTAATAAAGACTTAATACCTTCTGATTACAGGTTATAACAGGTAATAGTTTGGTAATAAAGAGGTAATACCTTCTGATTACAGGTTATAACAGGTAATAGTTTGGTAATAAAGACTTAATACCTTCTGATTACAGGTTATAACAGGTAATAGTTTGGTAATAAAGAGGTAATACCTTCTGATTACAGGTTATAACAGGTAATAGTTTGGTAATAAAGAGGTAATACCTTCTGATTACAGGTTATAACAGGTAATAGTTTGGTAATAAAGAGGTAATACCTTCTGATTACAGGTCATAACAGGTAATAGTTTGGTAATAAAGAGAGAATACCTTCTGATTACAGGTTATAACAGGTAATAGTTTGGTAATAAAGAGAGAATACCTTCTGATTACAGGTTATAACAGGTAATAGTTTGGTAATAAAGAGAGAATACCTTCTGATTACAGGTTATAACAGGTAATAGTTTGGTAATAAAGAGAGAATACCTTCTGATTACAGGTTATAACAGGTAATAGTTAGGTAATAAGAAAGAGAGTGAGGTTGGTTTCTGATATATTTCTTGTCTGCTGTGAATTCAGACTTTGATAAATTGTACATGTAAATCAGGAATGATGTGAAAAGCATGTTTTGCTAATAACTGAAGCAGATTTAGTTTATTTGTGTGGATTGTTGTGAGAAAGCAGTGATGAACAAAAACACTGTTTGTCTGTTTGTTTGTTTGTTTTTATCTGCTTGCTTGATTTTATCTTGATTTTTGTAGCTTTCATTAAAAATGATTTTGACATAATTTATTTCTAACTGAAAACTGATTTAATTCAGTCAAAGTCACAGGTGGATCCATGAGTCTAACAGAGGAATGAATGAATGAATAGAGGAAACATGGGGCATGAGCCATAAATGGAATAGAACCATTGAATTTTGGAGCTGATCCAGTGGATCCATGATTTTTTTTGTTCCTTCCTTCAGTCTCTAAATGCTTTTTTACATAGAGAACAGATCTCTGTGTGTTTTACCTCCAGACTGTGTTCTCTCTGAATTATCACCCAGCATTGATTCATAAGGCTTGTGTTAGCACTCAGTCAGACCAGTGTAGTGAACGCTCATCCATCAAACTCCCCCCACTCCACTGCAGGCTCCCACTCCTTAAATTAATTTTGTTCCCCCCACCCCCTCCCAATCCCACATAAGCAGCTCCCAAATAAACTCAGTGCCTGCTCTCCAATCTCATGGCTGTACCTCCATCAAATATTTACAGAGGCTGCACAAACCTTCTTTTTAGCCCCGTTTTTCATTTCTCCTGTTGTTGTGGGCGGAGCCATGGAGCTCCATCCAGCCACTCAGCTGTGATCTGTTGACAGTCGATGCAGGAGCTTTGGTCCAATGAGACGGATGGATGCTGAGCAGCCGTAAATATTTCTAGTCGTGGGACGGTTTGGAAAAAGGCACCATTTTATCTTTCATGCATAAATCCTCCAACGTCTTTTTCTCTTCTGTGAGTCATTATGTTGGAAACAGGAAGTGAGTTGGTTCTATGAAAACCACAGCGATAGCATTCATGACACTGCTAAAGCTTCATGACCACACTTTAAACACGTAATGCCTTTTTAATGCATTAGATCAAAAGTCCGAAAACATTACAGGTGTGACTTATAATCAGTTTTTTACATATAAACACCTCAACAATAATACAGGTAAAGCTGCAAACAGGGTTCAAGAGGTGGAGGCTGCTTCTTTGGAATTTTCTAGGAGGCGCTGTGGAGCCAGGATGCCACCCCTAATCCTTAAACCCGTATCAGATCACATTTTCACCACTTCTGATGAGGGTTTTATTCTCCTTAGACCCAAATGTTTAAAAAGTAGAATAATAAGAGCAGTCTCTACAGAACCTCTGCTGTCAGGGACGGTTCTGGTCCTGGACACCTCAGGTTCTCAGAGTACATGAAGTCATGAATAAATAATCGTATCTCAAAAACAAACCTTTCACAGTGGAATGAGAATGCTGATGATAATTAGTGAGCATCCCAGTGGTCCCTGTGTCCTGTGGACTCAGTGGAGGGTTGATAAAATGTTGTGCTGAGTCTGAACTCGGCGTCCCGACTCTGAGGTCCGGGGCTGATTTCAGGCCTGGATATCCACCATTCCTCCACTGAAGGCAGGGCAAATAAAGGCAGTGAATAAAGAAGAGAGAAAATCACTACATGCCAGGAAGTGTTGTGTCACACACTGAGCTCAGAGCGGTGCAGAGCCTCCTCATTAAATTCTTGCAGCGACGTTGGTTTTTCCACTTTAATGCTTGGGAGATGTTGGCTCCCTCCATGGAGAGGGAGGGACGGGGACTTAGAGGGGGCATCGTGAGCAATTTGTCTTTGTTCCAGGGGGAGGTGGGTTAAACAGCGATGGCCTCTCTTCCTTCTTCATCTCTGGTGACCTCCTCTGCCTCACTTTAAGCTCCTTTGGTGCTCCGTCCTCCTCCAGATGTCTGCTCCTGCTTCACCTTCTCTGTCGGTCTCCAGTCCTCTGGTGGAGGTGTTACCAGGCTGCACCCGGTTCATTTTCATCTGATCCATGTCTCAGCACACATTATTCTCAGCGTCTGACTGTCCTATCAGGTGACTTCAGACGTCATGTCCAATTAACTGTAGAAAGGTGGAGGACTTTAACCTGAGGTCTGGGTTCCTGGTCATCCATACAGGTTCACCTCAGCCTATGGCTGCTTTACAGGAGGTTTTAATTAGAGCCTCGGTTTCATGTCTAATAAATTATCCTCATTTTTTAAAACAGATTTCGACTGTTTTGTGTGTTAAATTGTCTGAAATCAGTAATTTACCAGAATATTTTAAAAGTTCTGTTTTACTTTAATGTCATGATGATGATGATGATGATGATAATCTGGTGATTGTGGCTGCAGGTGTAGTACATGATAAGTGGTGTGATGACGTTAATCCACCACTTCCAAACTGAATCAACGCGGTTCCCTGACAAAAAAAAAGATTATTCAATGTTTGGTTTAGTAAATGAATGAACATAAACTTATTGTTAAGAGCCATGCTGGTCCACAGGAGCCGCCGGGCCTGTTCTACACAGTGTGGACAGTCAGTTCTACTTAGTATGAGTTGGATCTAAAATCGCTCACCTTTACAGGTACAACCACGAGGCGGTAATAGTGAAGGCACATTTAAGCTCCACGTTAAGGACGGAGACGGAGATGGGCGGAGCCTTCTGTACGTCGTCTGCATCCATTCTGTACGTAAACGGGTACGTTTACAGTTACGGACGAGGCGAACGAAACGGAGCAATACCACTGGAACTGGGGGGGGGGGGGGGCAGTGTAGCTACATCACAAATGTGTAGAGAAACAATGAAGAAGAAAACAGAAGTGATAAAGTGTAAAAAGTCTTGGTGTTCCTGACCCTCCTGGTATCCATGTCGACATGGAGGACGTACAGAAGTTTGTGTGGGTCGACAGATAAACCGTTCGTGGACGTAGACGGAGCATAAATAGGTTCTCTGCTCTTATTGGTCTGATGGATGAAGAGTTTATCTGCTGTCGTCTTCATCGGTCTCTGGGCGCGAGGCTCGCCTCCCCTCCGCCCAGCTGGGCTTCACTAATACCAACCGGGGTTCTCAGGCTTCCACCCCAGCTCTCTCAACCTCCCCCCCTCTGCTGCGACTCTCCTCTCTGAGGCGTTGAACTGGACGGTTTTCGGTGCTGGATTGGATAAAGCCTTCCTCCATTCCTCACTGCTAGACAAGCAGCCGTGTTCCACCTGAAACGTCTCTGGATTTACGCTGCATACTGCAGCCATCTTTCTTCTGTTAATCACCTCGGGGCTAGGTGCTCTGACTCGCCGTGTCCCCGGGCCGATGGATGACCTGCAGGGGAAATGGAATGGAAACCAGCCAAGCCTGACGCTCCTGGGCTTCTTTCTAGGTACCAGATGGAGAGAGAAAGAACAGCACAGCAAAGTAATTCAGAGTGTACCAGAGGCCAGAAAGCAGCTTTTCTGCTAAGTCAGTGCATGTTGTAAAAGACTTATCCCAAGATAAACTCCAGATCTGGAATCTGTTGGTCAACATTTGTGCATTAACTGAATTTGGCTCTTAAAGCAGAGTCTCTCCGTTCTGTTTGCAGCGCTGCAAACACTTCAGGCTAGTCATTATTTAGTCTGTTAAATTTCTACAAGCAATGACAAATGCCAATCAGGAGGTGCCAGAGGCTGAGGAGAAGCAGCAATTAGCTCTCTGAGTTCCTCCAACAGTTCAAACACAGAGATTCAATGTTTAATTATAGGAAACAGAGGAAAAACAACATTTAAACATGGAACAACTTTAGTAAATGACTTCTAAGGTTAAAATACTGATTAATTGTTTTAGCCCTGATTTCATTTATTCTTTCTTCTCCCCACTATAGAGAGAAATGAGCTCATCAGTCGCTTCTATTCTGCTGCTCAACCCCACCAGGGTTAGCTAGGTTCTGTTCTTCTGCTCCGGTCTAATGAATGAGCTGCTAACCGATTGGTCAGATGTAGGAGGTGGTGGTGAAGGTGGTGTAGGTGGAGACTTCACTGGGATAGCTGATTAGCTCAGCGCCGGATGCTGCTTCCTGTGTGCTGCTGCTCTGACTGATGGCCACAACACAGAACTAGACAGCAGGTTGTTAGGACACACTTTATGGTACGACGGCTTATTTTGATTGGCTCATGAAGTCACTGCAGGATGCTGTCACACCCCGAAGATGAAGACTGGGATCTGGGTCCATGCAAAACTGAGACATGTGGGGCAGGAGACTCAGACCTGATTGGATTTGATGCCACAAATGATGAGTTTTAACAGGTTAATTTATGAGTGGTCTTCATCAGTAGTCTTCACCAGTAGTCTTCACCAGTAGTCTTCATCAGTAGTCTTCACCAGTAGTCTTCATCAGTTGTCTTCATCAGTTGTCTTCATCAGTAGTCTTCATCAGTAGTCTTCACCAGTAGTCTTCATCAGTTGTCTTCATCAGTTGTCTTCATCAGTAGTCTTCACCAGTAGTCTGCATCAGTTGTCTTCACCAGTAGTCTTCATCAGTTGTCTTCATCAGTTGTCTTCATCAGTAGTCTTCATCAGTTGTCTTCATCAGTTGTCTTCACCAGTAGTCTTCATCAGTTGTCTTCATCAGTAGTCTTCATCAGTAGTCTTCACCAGTAGTCTTCACCAATAGTCTTCACCAGTAGTCTTCATCAGTTGTCTTCATCAGTAGTCTTCATCAGTAGTCTTCACCAGTAGTCTTCACCAGTAGTCTTCACCAATAGTCTTCACCAGTAGTCTTCATCAGTTGTCTTCATCATTAGTCTTCACCAGTAGTCTTCATCAGTTGTCTTCATCATTAGTCTTCACCAGTAGTCTTCATCAGTTGTCTTCATCATTAGTCTTCACCAGTAGTCTTCATCAGTTGTCTTCATCAGTAGTCTTCATCAGTAGTCTTCACCAGTAGTCTTCACCAATAGTCTTCACCAGTAGTCTTCATCAGTTGTCTTCATCAGTAGTCTTCATCAGTAGTCTTCACCAGTAGTCTTCACCAATAGTCTTCACCAGTAGTCTTCACCAATAGTCTTCACCAGTAGTCTTCATCAGTTGTCTTCATCATTAGTCTTCACCAGTAGTCTTCATCAGTTGTCTTCATCATTAGTCTTCACCAGTAGTCTTCATCAGTTGTCTTCATCATTAGTCTTCACCAGTAGTCTTCACCAATAGTCTTCACCAGTAGTCTTCATCAGTAGTCTTCACCAATAGTCTTCACCAGTAGTCTTCATCAGTAGTCTTCATCAGTAGTCTTCACCAGTAGTCTTCACCAGTAGTCTTCATCAGTAGTCTTCATCAGTGATCTTCATCAATAGTCTTCCTCAGTAGTCTTCATCAGTAGTCTTCACCAGTAGTCTTCATCAGTAGTCTTCATCAGTGATCTTCATCAATAGTCTTCCTCAGTAGTCTTCATCAGTAGTCTTCACCAGTAGTCTTCATCAGTAGTTTTCATCAGTGGTCTTCATAAGTAGTCTTCATCAGTAGTCTTCATCAGTAGTCTTCATCAGTAGTCTACGCCACTAGTCTTCATCAGTAGTCTTCATCAGTAGTCTACGCCACTAGTCTTCATCAATAGTCTTCCTCAGTAGTCTTCATCAGTAGTCTTCACCAGTAGTCTTCATCAGTAGTTTTCATCAGTGGTCTTCATAAGTAGTCTTCATCAGTAGTCTACGCCACTAGTCTTCATCAGTAGTCTTCATCAGTAGTCTTCTCCCGTGTCTGAACCAAAACTCTTTTTTAAAATCAGCATTGTGAGTTCTTTGTGTCGTCTTCCACTAACATCACATCACCACAGATCTCCTTCTCCTCACCCTCATCGCTGAGTGTCTCCTGCTCCTCCTCATGTCTGCAGGCCGGTTTGGTCGATGGCCAGTGAGAAAAGCCTCTGAGGCTGTGTCACTCCAAAAACCACCGCAGTGACATGATGCTGACAGACGCCTGGCGAGCCAACCAAAAGTTAAATCTAATTAGCGTTAAACCAGGGAGCCTTGCTTTAGCCAGCAACATCATTTCCAGGCCTATTAGCCAAAATTAGCTCATGCTTTAAAAACACACTCGCTTGCAGGCTCTTCAGAGTCACACATTTCCCTGTCCTTGCCACAAGCCCCCTTTTCACACTCCTCCTCACTTTGTTTCAGCTTTTAGGAGGTGGAAACCAGCAGGGAGAGCATGTTATCTCATCTCGATGGAGCTTTTTACATCCGTCTTTTTGTACGGCTGCCAGAGTCACACATCGAATCGGATATCCCTGTTGGAAGTGAGACACAGTTTGTCCATTATGATGCGTGTCAGGCTCTGATCCCACCTTGTTTGGAGCTGTTCTCTAGGTGGGTGAAGATGATGCATTACGTGTTCTACTCGGAAGTGACCGCAGGAAAAAAGGCAGGGGTGTGCACACATAGGCGTTTTGGGTTGCAGGCTAAGTGTTTTAGCTCCACTGGTAACACAATATCATCATGTTTCCTCTTGCCACTCGGGCTGGCAGCTCAGTGATGAAACAAGACTTTGGACTTTACAGCACGGAGACCAAATCACAGCCTTAGTATCTGGGGAAGAGGCCGCATGGCTCCACTGAACCACTGCATCGCTCTACCGTCCAGATTTGTGTTTGTCCTCTGAAAGCTAACGGAAGAAACCGATGAAATGGAGCAGAAATCGCTGTTAGACATGATGCAGGCAAGACGCCACACGTCTACGGACACAATGAAAAGCTAACGTTAGCATGGCTTCAGCCAGAGTTGAACCCACCATGAACACTTTAAGTGATTCATGATTAGGGCTGGGTATCGTTTGAATTTCAACAACTCTGATTCTGCTTTTTCGATCTGGTTCTTAAATATTCTCTCTTCCAGTTCTTTGAGGGGCGGGGTCAAAACAGGCCACATGTTTATTTCACAGAAGAAAAATGATACAAGCCATTGTGTATAAATAATGTATCATTCATTATGAATGACTCATTCATATATTCATGTCATGTCGTGGGATCACTGCCACTAGCTTAGCGGCAGTAAACTGGCTACTAGTGTGAGCAATCTGCAGATGTTCAAACACGGTCCACTCTCTGATTGGTACATCGTGTAGGTGAAGGTGTTGTTGGTTGTGTATCGTCCCTTGCATGGAATAAGTTTGGCACTGTGATAACCCAGCATTTTTTCAGGGAAAAATAAAGTCACACTTTTGAGCACCACTTGCTGTGGTCCATGACGGAACCCGGCTCGAAGTACCATCCAACCTGTGAGGTGGCTAAGTGAGATTATCACAATCAAAATTTAATTTTCCTAGATTTCTTAGAATTAGATTTCTTAAATTTCTTGCCCAGACACGGCGACATTTGGTTTTCCAACATGATTCCGATGGAATCAGAGCTTTGATGATGCCCAACTCTATTCATGACATCATCATTTAATTAATTAGCTAGTTGGATAAGTTGTTGTTGGAGATAACTGGTCTTTTTTTTAATATCTTATATGACATTAGCTTAGCATTTTTACCTGCCAACCATGGACTCCGTCTGAACTGCCTTAGCATCATGCTATTTAGTAGCAAAAACAGTGGGAATGAAACCAATAGTACATGAACTGTGTACTACTTAAATACTACAGTATTCAATCACTGGTAGTGACAACAACAACAACTGTTTCTTCTTCTTCTCTGGAAGACAAGTCATTGCTGATTTTATAAAACTCTGAATCGAATAATTAGATATAATAATAATAAGATTTGAAGATAAAACAATTTGAAATTGCATTTTGACTGTGGGGAAGTAAAGAAAACATAAATACATTAATATTACAGAATAAAAAATCCCATTCCATTTTATCTGTTTAAAGTTTATTATCTGATCCACATAATGAAGCTGTGTTTTCATGTAGTGCAGATTTCTTTATCAGTTTGCATGTTCAGAAAACGTCTCTGCAGCCGTCAGACGGCTCCCAGAAGACGTTCATACCACTGTTATTATTACGATTATCACAGTACTGGGAACGACTGAATGGAGGCGGGTTTTAACAGGAAAATTATTTTGGTAGCCACGGTAACCAGGAGGATGACGAATGATGACCCCCACCTCTGTTCCCTCTGAGTGAAGCTGCTGTAGGTGCAGCTATTGTTTTTAGCGTTGCTGCGTCGGGTGGAGGCTGCAGAGATGCAGTTTGTTCATTCTGTCAGTGAAATAATAACATCTGATATTTATGCTGTTTACCTCATCAGGAAAACTGAGGTTTGCATTTCAGACATGAATGAATGATTTGAAAGGATTTTAGAAACATTTTTCAAAGCTTGTGTGTTTTATAAAAGTTACAGCAGATGAAGGAATGAGAATAGCATGAAATGTTTAATGTTAATAATTGATCTGTTATGACGCTGCTGCTGTTTGTATTTGTTCTTGCCGTTTTAGTCTTCACCACATTCATTTCTGGGCCTCAGAAAATAACCGTACAAACAACTGATTGATTGACATTTAGCACCAATTAAAGATGATTGAATAAGTCCAATACAGTAGTTACCAAGTAATTACTTTCACAGAGGGGTCAACTCTCTGTGAACGAGTGCAGCGCTTCCTGCAGACACGCTAACGTTAGCCTCAGCGCTTCCTGCAGACACGCTAACGTTAGCTTCAGCGCTTCCTGCAGACACGCTAACGTTAGCTTCAGCGCTTCCTGCAGACACGCTAACGTTAGCCGCAGCGCTTCCTGCAGACGTGCTAACTTTAGCTGCAGTGCTTCCTGCAGACATGCTAAAATGTCCGCTCTTCATCTTTTAGATGTGTTCAGTTTCTGACCAGGTGTTTCCTCAGGTGAGACGTGTCGTTCTTGATGATTTGACTTCATTACAGCAGGTTGAAAACTGTACCCGGGGTTACGCTTCTCTCTACTTCACCGTCTCATCCAGGTGAGCTCTCAGGTACCAAAATGTGTCACTGGTTGATTTAAGGTGAATCCATTGGATCCACTGATACTGGTGTAGTACTGGTTCTGGTGTCAGTACCCTTAAAGGTAACGAGTACCCGACCCCAGATATTAAGGCGTGGTCCTCCTCTATGAAATTTCATGTCAACGACTCCATTTCCTTCATGCTGGTGATTTTTTAAAACTAATTTTCACCTTTTTGGCCTATTAGAAATGTCTTTATTTAAAGGAAAGCACAAAGTTAATGTTGACGAGTTAATGAGGTTTTGATGGTGATTTAACTTTATTTCTACCTCTATACAGTATAAAGAGAAGAGAGATGCAGCTCTATGCATAGATTTGTTCTGCTTTGTATCACCGTTCACATCATTTCCTCTGAATCCTCAGACTCTGAGTTTCTGTCTGTTTTTTTCTTGTCTTTTCTTTTTGTTTTACATAGTCGTGTTTTTTACTCATTAGTTTTCCTCGTTGTGTATCGTTTTGCCTCGATGTTGTCGTCCACGCTGCAGACTGTAGACACTGACACACCACTCTGAGAACGATGTGATCTTAATCCTGAGCTTCCACTGCAGGCCGTCTTATCAACTGAAACATACAAATGTCATTGAGTGTGACTTTATTGTTATGATCCATTGTGATGATTGTGGGCTTAAAAGTGTGCCTCATAGTTCTGGTTCAGCTTTAGGAGAGTGTGTCTGGATTTATGTGTGAGTTCACGGACTCTGTGCTCACGTTTTACCGTGAAATCATCTATTTGATCGTAGAAGGGCTGGATTTAAGCTGCTATCGCAGACAGGAGTCGGGCTGTTGCAGCAAATCAAAGGGTGACGTCCTCTGCTCTCAGGACTGCAGCTCAGCCTGGGAGGGAGCTCCAACGCCTTATCAGGCTGACCCAAACTCTGCCTGCCGCCGCCGCCCGCCCAGGCTGCCTGGTGCTGCTTTGAAAGGCCTCTCTGATGTAGAACTGAAGCTGGTCTGAGCTATTGATGATGGCGGTGACTGGTGACTGCTGATACTCGCTCTGCCTCACATAAAACAACCTTCACTGAGGAGAGACAGAGTTATTTTCATACTGAAATACCCACTCCTACATCCTGTTTCTGAACTAATTCCTCCATTATAAATTCATATATAATTAAATGAAATAACTTTATATATATATACGTATATATATACGTATGTATATATATACGTGTATATATATATATACGTATATATATACGTATATATATATATACGTATATATATATGGGATTAATGCAGTATCTAAAAAATGAATTTGTGTGTTTAGGAAGGATTCACATATTTAGCAGCTCTAGCTATAATCTGCTCAATTGAAGGACATCCTGTAGTTTTTCTTGGCCAGTTGAAACATTAATTTGATTGCAGTGTTTAAAGCAGGTTTATGCTAAATCAGCGTCCAGCTAAATGTGATCACTTGTGCCTCTGTCATTAAATCTCATTGGTTTAGTTTGATTCATGAGTTCGGAGTGAAAGGCTGGATATTTCAACATCTGCACTGATTCTCCTCCTCGTCCAAAGATGTGACAGAAAACAACAAAGGCTGACATTCAGCAGGAAGTGACAGCGCGGAGCGTTAGCGAGCACAACGAGGCTAAAGATAATGGATGTGAATTGGATTAAATGGGCTGGGTGGAGAACATTAGCAGTAAGGTCAGAGCTACTATTGTAGTGTGAGTCACTCCCTCCACTTCTAATCTCTCTAATTAGGCCTCGTCGCTGTTAGCCAGCACATCCCCTCACCTCCCCCCTTCTCCCTTCACATCCATCCCCCATCCAAGGAGGATGGAGGGAGGCTGGACAGCTCCAAGGTGGACAGAAATGATGTGATGCTGAGTATGGAGCCTGAATAGTTTAAGGCTGCATGAAAAAATCCAATATGTCTAATTACCAACAGTAAGAATCTCTCATGGACATTAACCCTCTGACCCTGATTAACACATTGGGCCACATTTAAACGATCTATCGCCCAGGTCTGAAGTCTATGACACAAGTGCATTTAAGGCATTTCCTGCTCATTTTACTGGTTAAACGGTGAATCATCTGGGCACAAAATAAGGCCCACATTATACTGTATGTGTAACAGATCTAGTGATGCAAGCTGATCACAGATCCATCAGAAAAATGATCATTCCGATTAACAGCTGATGGGATGCAGAAATGAAATAATCCAGAAGTGCGTCTCCGCCGTCTGTGACATTTACCCACAATGCACAGCAGCTTAACTTCATTGATGATTTAAATCTCCGACACGCTGACAGAATCTAATGTTAATGAATGTTCTGTGTTCTTCTACACATCCTAAAGGTCCCACACAGTCCAGGTTCACACAGTGAAACAGTCCAGGTGGTTCTTATTTCCCTGAAACACTGTCCAAATACATTTAGATATAAAGATTGGTGGTGTGTTGAAAACCTGCAGACACTGACAACCTAACCCTAACCCAACCAACCAATCAGCTTCTGATCCTTACTGTAACTCATTAGACTCTCATTAGGGGAACATAAAGGAACAAATATGCACTAATAAAATAAAGAACCTTTTCCACTTGTTTTAACGTCTAAAATGGGGATTTTTGTTTTTGACAGGTTTTCATGAAACATTTTTAGATGAGGTTAATAACTGATGAGGTTAATAACTGATGAGGTTAATAACTGATGAGGTTAATAACTGATGAGGTTAATAACTGATGAGGTTAATAACTGATGAGGTGATTGGTACAAATGCTTCTTGATTGTTTCTAACATTAAATTATAATTGATTGTTTTTATTTCTTTCTCTTCTTTGACTGCTTTACTTTTTTTGTAGTTTTAGCTTTTAGTTAGAGCTCACTAAATGTTAATTTATGAGCAGCAGAGTTTAGTTGCAGAAGAAGAGCAGCTGCTGTATTTGTGTTTCTACAGGAAGCTGTTGGATTGTCTAAAGCTGCAACACAAAATGGACACAAAACACTGTAATATTCGGGGATTAGTTTGAAAAACATCCTGTCTGTGATTTTACTGTGTGTGTGTGTGTAGGGAATACTAATGCAGGAACTTGTGATACCAAGCAGGCTGTATTTATTATGCAGCTGGCAAATAGTGAGTCTGAGCTGTGCTTACAGAGCAGGACAGACAGGTGGATGGATGATGGATGATGGATGGATGATGGATGGATGATGGATGGATGGATGGAGGGGTTTACAGTATTTGACTATTTGAATTATCTAAATAAATTTATTTTCACAGGAAAATATATTGTCAGTTTTTCCACGGATCAAACAGAAACTTTATGTTGGAAGTTTCTGCCAACTTCATATAAACCATCCATCCATCCATCCATCCATCCATCCATCCATCATCCATCCATCCATCCATCCATCCATCCATCCATCCATCCATCCATCCATCCATCCATCCATCCATCCATCCATCCATCCATCCATCCATCATCCATCCATCCATCCATCCATCCATCCATCCATCCATCCGCAGACTAATCAGGTTTTCCTGACGTCCCTCTTCCCACCAACACTTCCCAGTTCCTCCTGGTGGATCCTGAGACGTTCCCAGTCTTGATGTCATCCCTCCAGTGAGGTCTGGGTCCACCACGGAGTCTCCTCCCAGTTGGACGTGTGAATCTATTAAATCTTTCAGAGAAGCTGAACAAAAGGAGCAGATGGAGGAATGTTTTATAACATTTTCCCTAATTACAAAAAAATATTGATCCTATTTCTACTAAACTTTTTCGTAAATATCTTTAAAAGTAATATTCCAATCATAGCTAAAAGCTCCTCCTCTGGACTACAAACATGAAGATCTGATGCAGATGCAGACCATAAGGTCATCCTGTTAACTGATATATTCTACTAACCGTTGTTTAGGTTTGTTTAGGACGGAGGTCAGGAAACAGGTACAGTATCCACTGAGGGACAAACTAGTTCTATAGGACCCATCAGCCTGACAGTGTTTGTTACACGTCTGCAGCTCTGTTTATTTCCTGTTTGTCATTTTGAAACTGACGGTATTGTTGCACTTCAGTGTGATGTTTACATTAGTATTACATGTTACTGTGTGGCTCTGGTGTTACTGATGAATGATTACAGCCTAGAACAGGACTACCTGAGGAGATCTCATCAGCTGGAGCTCCATATATGGTGACATATATTTTTCCAGTAACAGATAATGTCGTGAGGAACACAGTCGGAGCTTGTAGAAGGGGTGAAATGGGATTTGGGGCCAGTGCCAGCTGATGATAACCCAGTCCAAATGGATTGGTAATGGCTATTCATCGGGGTGGCAGGCAGCCTGGCTGCTCTGACATTAATATGAATGCAGATTGAAATGTGGCCGAGGGCTTTGGCTTGAGGTAATAGCATGAAGGAGTGTGTGTGTGTGTGTCTGCATTAGTAAATGTGTGTTCTTGTTGTGCGTGCACATGTTGAGCTTCAGCTAACATGTGTTTGTAAAGGCTGATCGTGAGGCTCGTTGCTTCGTTGTTGTTTGTTTTCTACTGACTCATAAACAACATTTCTGCTGATTATTTGAAGATGAAGATTATTTTACTACCTTTCAAATTGAAATTTTATCATAACATAAAAATATGAAGTAAAGTAGACGACACTCAGAGAGCCCAAACCTCCACCAAGTGTCCGTCTGTGAGACTCACTTTTAATGCAATTTGTGGCTGCACTTTATTCTCCCTGTGGAACACCTTCCTGTTTTAAACTAATCTGTAATGGAGCTCACCTCCACAGGAGGATCCTGGTGCCACATTTTTCCAACAAGTTTTGTAGAAATCCATCCAATAGTTTGAGTCATCCAAACCAACCAACCAACCAATCAACAGACACGAGGGTAACCATCAAAAGTAAAGTTCTTAAATGACCCAACGACACTGTGAAGTTCATTTGTATAGAATAAGATTGATTTGTCTCCAATGCTAGTGGCTAGTTGCTAACTGCTACAGATTAGCGTCCCAAGTAGATGAAAATGAACCTCAGGACAAAAACAATCTGTTTTCATTCAATATTTTCAATGTCATTTTTCATAATTCACACATTTGATGGAAACATGAATTATCATTTGGTGCAAGTAGAAAATTACTAAATTTCATTTTAGACATTTATTTTACATTTAACTACTATTTTATTTTATTCAAATATTTCTCTGCTTAAGTCAACCTCAGACTTTGGTAAACCCAAAACTAAAAGCTGAATGATTTCAAGAATTCAAACAATAAACTTTTTGGATTTGGGGTCAAATGATCTCCTTAGACATCAGTCAAAGACAAATTAGAGCCTTTTCCACCAGAAACATGAGACTGTTGTATGTTCTGGGTTTTATTTTGTATGCACGCACTTTAAAATGGTGAATTAAATTTATTATTATTATTATTATTATCATTATTATTTAATTACTATTATTATTATTTTATTATTATCATTATTATTTAATTGCTATTATTATTATTTTATTATCATTATTATCATTATTATTTAATTACTATTATTATTATTATTTTATTTTTTAAATTCTTTTATTATTATTATTGTTTATAGGGGGGTTGGGTAGTAACAGATGACATGTTCTATCCAGAGCCCAGACTACAGTAATGTAATGTAATATAATGTAATCCTATGAGCTCTCCAGCGTCAGCCTCCTCTGACAGCTTTAACCAGGCTGAGTCTACAGGCTGAGTCTAACCTGCCGTGTTCACACTCTCTACCCTCCTCTGCCTGATGAATTCTCCTTCATGCTTCGCGTCTCGCTGAGGAAGGGCATGAGACAGCTTGAAGTGGCCTGAGGAAAACACAGATGCAATGCTTCCTCACGTTTGACAAAATGTGGTTCATGCCTGCCTCCCCGCTGCAGAACGAGCGTCTCAGTAGCTTCCAGAACATATTGATCCCAAAATAACATCAAAGAGGCCAGCTGACTGACTAAACACGTGCTGGGAGGGAGGAGAGGAGAGGAAGAGGAGGAGGGAACCAGATCCAGGGATGGTTGACCCGGGACGGTTTGGGTTTGTTTGTTTTAGTGCTGACTTTAAAATGTGGCCACAAGTTAGAAAATCCTCTTTGTTTTCTGATGATGCAGCAATAATAAGGTTTAGATGTTACAGGTTGATTATTCATGATCAAATGTTTTTATTTCTGCTGACTGATTCATGAACGTTCTCATTCAGGTCACATGACCATGAATCAGATACGGATCTGATCCAAAACCACCTGTGAAAGAGACTCAAATCTGGTTTTTGTATTTATGCAACCCTGAAAAAAATCTGATCTGTGTCACATTAAGTCAAAACCATCAGATAGTAACGTGATACTAAAGTAGCTGAAGTGCTTCACACTACAAAGTTACTCATATTTAAACAGGAGAAATAAGAAATATACAGTCGTCATCATTAGCTTTTCTGTCTGAAAACGATGACATGCTAACAGTTACACTTTGAATGAACCGGCTGAAACAGGCAATAAAAACAGGCAACAATAAGAAACCCTTATTTTACCAATAAAATAACACATTGTGTCTAAAATAAGTAGTGCTGAGATAAATATACTTTTACTGCTATTATAACTGGAACTATTTTGCTAAAATGAGGAGATTAATCTCAGACAATAATGAAAATGTTAGAAAATTTCCTCTAATAACCGACAAACATTCTGCCTGTTGATTAAAGGTGATCAGTTCTAACACACAGCTTTGTTATTAAGAGAGGAAGAGCTTAATAGTAGAGATGAAGGATGATGAAGATTCAGTCATCTTCACAGTAAAGTTTTAAATATTTAACATGACTTCATGATGTAATCCTAGTCTGATCTGATAAGACGTATTTACACACTTTTAATCTGAAATCTTCTCTGTAGCCTCGAAGCTAAAATCGTTTCCGTCTGAGGAAGTTGAACAAACTTGAACATGCTTTCACCGATGCTACAGATGCTACAGATGCTACAGATGCTACAGATGCCAGTAGCTGGCTGTAGCATCTGTAGCATCTGTAGCATCATGGATAAATCTGTTAATTATATATATATAATGTAGTTTGTCATCCTGCTCGTATAAAAAGACTCTTAAGATCATAATAATAATATTGATTCTGGAGTAAAGATGATTATCAGGTCACGTGGTTCCAGTCAATGGTTCCAGTCAATGGTTCCAGTCCATCCCAGTACCGTTTCCTGTATTGATGAACTGGTCAGAGTCCAGGTCTAAATAACGTAATGTGAAAATGATGACATTTATATGACAGACTCACAGACATTAGTCCACATTAGAGGAGCTATAAGAAACAGCACAGGGCATCATCTTCATCATCGTCATCATCATCATCATCATCATCAGGGAGCGGAGTAGTGCAGAGATTGAGTTACAGCCACTGCTGCATGCAGACAACTTAAAAGTGGAATATGCCTTTAGTCAGACAGCACTTAGGGGGCGTATTGATCCGACAGCCAAACACAGATGGGAGGGAGGGAGGGAGGAGAAAGAGGAGAAGAGGAGAGGGTCATCCATGCTAATCTGTGCTCCGACTGAGCAGCAACATTTACTGGATTTGACTCATTAATGTGTTTTTCTCTCTGACTGTATCAACCATTCTGTTCTGACTGAGCTACTTTATCACATCAGGACATTCAAACAGACGTCAGCTGACAGGAAGTAAAGCAGCTGGTGACTTTAGTCCATCTTTAAATTTACTGATATTAATTGTCCCATGAGGAGCGTTCCTAATGGTTTTAGGACTCCCTGGTCGTCATGTTATATGACATCGAAAGGTTAAAGAGTTCCGTTGACACGTGTCTCTATGAAGAGGGTAGGTTGACGTGATATTTATCCCCAGAGGATGAACTCGCTCCTCTCTGGACAGCCGTTCTTTAAGGGCCGTCCTCGTGGGATAAATCGTTTACCTGACAGTCATTTCATAACAGAAACGTCTCATCGTCATAGAATCTGATCACATTCCGTATCCCCAGAGGCTGAAACCCTGTTACTGAAACGACCTTTTGATCCTTCCTGCAGCACTTTCTCAGGACGTTATTGAGCAGGTCAAGCCTTCTCTGTTTGTGACAGACGTCCAAATAACCATGTTAATAAAGAGATTAGCACGTCTGCGGCAGCTGTAGCTAACATTAGCACGTCTGCAGCAGCAGCTGCAGCTAACATTAGCACGTCTGCGGCAGCTGCAGCTAACATTAGCACGTATGCAGCAGCTGTAGCTAACATTAGCACGTCTGCGGCAGCTGCAGCTAACATTAGCACGTCTGCGGCAGCTGTAGCTAACATTAGCACATCTGCGGCAGCAGCTGCAGCTAACATTAGCACGTCTGCAGCAGCAGCTGCAGCTAACATTAGCACATCTGCAGCTGCAGCTAACATTAGCACGTCTGCAGCTGCAGCTAACATTAGCACGTCTGCGGCAGCTGAAGATAACATTAGCACGTCTGCGGCAGCTGTAGCTAGCATTAGCATGTCTGCAGCAGCTGCAATTGAGATTTTTTGTATATCTGACAGCAGAGGATGAAAACGGTAATTAAACAGTTTAAGGCCTTGAGCTCATGTCTTGTGAATATTAACCATGAAGATCTATTAATGTTAAAATTGTACAATATTTTGAGCACATTTCTTCAAATTCTGAATATTTTAAGTATTTCCCTGCGTTTTTTATTCCTTTGGTTGTTAATTCATTTAAAAAATAAAATCAGGCAGCTTTATAGTGACTTTGGGACCCTGAAGAACATCTTCATCTTCATCTTCCCTGTCCTGTGGTCGGAGCGACTCCTTCTCCTCCTTTGTGCTCCTGTCCTGTTCTTATCTCGTCAGGCAGCGTTTATTCATCTCCGCTGTCACCTCCCCATCACCTCCACCTCCACCATCCATGAAATACTCTCTGCCAAAATGATCCGGAATCAATAACTGAGACTGAATGAGCGTTGTGTTCGTGCCATAACTCATTTTAATAGCTGGTGGAAGGCTCTCAATACGAGCAGCGTCCCCTTCTCTTCTTACGCACCTTCCTCCTCGTCCCAAAAAATATAAATCACTGATACAGCCACTTAATGCATGCTCTTTGGAATTCCCCCCCATCCCCCTCGCTGGAACTGGACATAAAGCTGTAAATAAAGGCCTCAACGCTCTGACAAATGGCCTGAAATGCTATGCAGGCATTCTGCATTTGACGAGACGTTTTAGCACGAAGGAGAGAAGGTCTAATCAAAGACGGCGGCTGAATCAGAACCGCCAGCTTTCCTCACACCAGTAATTGGTCCGAGAGGCGGGGTTTGTCATTAGGAGGGAAGCGTCCGGACCGTCGTTAAAGTAGGATAATGGTGCTGCTGCTCCTGCTTCAGTCGTCCTCTCCCCTCGTCTCCCCCAGCCCCTCCCCCCGACCAATACCAAAACTAATGGACCAATTAGGGGATTATTGTTTGGGGATTGTTGTGATGGTGGAGTGAAATAAACAACATGATGATCTGTGTGTTTGTCAGATTTGAATATGTGGAGCTTCAGCTGCATCGATCGTTGATATGAGCCGTGGCTGAGGTGATGCTGAGTGGTCACTCATGAGGTAGAAGGAGGTGTTGTGTTAGATTTGGATTTTAGATTTTGACAAGGAGGCGCGCAGCAAAAACACCAATTAGCAGCAACGCTGCAGAGGAGGGAATAAAACACGTTACATTCTGCTGCAGGACCTGTCGGATGTATCACATGTTTGCCGTTCCTGACAAACGAGCTCCAGCGAGTTGAGCTGAGGAGGTGAAGTGAACCTCGATCGGCTGCCAGCAGGGAAAGTCCCTGAGATCTGGACCCACCTGCTAATCCAAAGCACACACACATTCTACACCAGTCAGGACAGGAGGTGTCATCAGGGTCAAACTCAGGGCCGAGCAACCAGACAGAGACTCTGTCCTATCAGGACACACACCGGTCCCATTATTCCTCCGTCATCTATTTCCATGTGTTTAAGCCTTGGAGGGTTAAGTACTCCCGGCTGAGGGCACGCTGGTGAATCCCCCTGAGGGAGGAGGCCGGCGTATGACTGCCACAGCTCTGCTCAGATGAGAGGGAGCAGCATTTCCTGGGGGATGTTTCCCTTTCCTGCTCCGCTGTGGCACCAGGAGGCAGGAGGGAGGCAGGAGGAGCCCAGGGGACTCAAATTAAAACGGAGCCAGAGATCCTGCAGCTACCTGAGCCTTCATTATGGAAACACCTCTGTGTCAAAACCTAATGGAAATGCATGACTTCATGCACATTTTGCATGTGTGCACCAAAACCCTGATTGCCGTGGGAAATCGGTTGAAGGCATGAAACCACATAATGTGTGAACGTGCTGCTTTTTACTAGTAAAAAAAATATTCAACATGCAGCTGCAGGAAAAAAAGGACTGAAACCATTTGGGTGGAAATATTGGAGCACAATGGGAGCCAGTCTGACTTCAGTTTAGATCCATGTCTGTCCAGACTCATGATAGGACAGGACAGACAGACAGACGGATGGACAGCTGTCATCAGCATACAGGAAGAAAAGGAAACACTTAGCGACATATTAGCTAACGACCTCCCTACCAGGGTGGAGGTCACACTTCCTGTTTAAAGTTACTGCATCATAAAGGAAACACATCTCCTGAAGCTGCCATAAAACATAGATTCATATTATTTTCCATTTTGATCAGGAATATCAATATTCATTGATTTTCAGGATTTTAACCCTTTGAATACCCTGGTATTTTTTATTTAATGTACTAAATACTGAGTAGATTTCTTTTTCTTTCCGGATCCTTCAGTCTCTCTCTGTCTTTTACCAGCTCACACCAAAACTTTACACTTAATTTTCACACACCTGTTTTTTTTTTTTACATTTTCCCCTCTGACACATAAAGGTACCAGTCTGCTGCTGTCACTGTTTTTTTCTCCTTTTCCCAGTTAATTATCTGATCTGCAGCTTTGCTCCCATTTTAAAAGTGATTCCACTTCATTCCTTTTGGTGAGGTCGGCACATTTGCAGCCCCGACTCTCACTCAGGTAAAATAATCTCTCATTTCTTTTACTCGCCTCCTCGTCTCCTTATACTGTCAGCAAATACAGAACACAGAAAAAAAATATGCTAATAGAATGGAAGAAAAAAACCACGTCTTTATGGAAATAAACAGAATGTGGCTGCTCTTATATTGTGCTGATTATTTTATGTGCTCTTGGTTTTGTTAATGATAATATATGAAATAATAGAATAGAGCTGCTGCGTTTGTGGTCCTGTTGGAGAAAAGACAGATTTAACATCTCCCAGGTGTGAACAGCATGATGTCATTGAATTAGCTTGAATGTGTCGACAATGCAGTTTCTACAAACATGCCAATGAAAGCCTTTGGGTGAATGTGTGAAATGACTAATTACAGTTCTATAGAAGAGTTCTAAATAGATCTGAATATTTACGTCAGTCAGTTGGCAGACAGTCTGTACAGATGGCAGAGGGCTCAGATGTCTGCATCACTCAATAATGTCACGTCATCCAATCAGACAGAAGGATTGAAAATGTAAAGAAATGTGGGCATAGTCTTACATTTATTTTTATATGTTTATTCTTTCAAATAAAGCCTTAATTTTCTAAGTCTAAACAAAGTTTTGTTGTCATAACCTGAAAATCAGACTGAATTAATTTAACGGTCATTTTATAGAACATGTTTTTAAGGAGGATCATTTCCACACGTCTGTTTGTTTGTTTGTTTGTTTGTAGGATGTAGTTTCTTGTTCTGCCACCAGGGGCAGCAGTAAAAGCGTCATTAGAGAGTCAGGAAAAACTTACTCTGACAGCAGAGATGAGTGTCTTCATGTTTCATTTTCATCATATTTAAATTCATATTTTTATGTGTGTTAGTTGTGTTCATGTCAGGAGGAAGTGAAGAAGTCAGAATGTATGTAGTTCAGTGGTTTAATAATCAAAATAGAAAAAGGCTTGTATGAGGTTAAAGACAGCAGCAAAACCAGATGAACAGAACAAAGTCTGTAGAAACAGGAAATCCTAAGAACAGAGAGATTAAAAATAAAAGAGGATTGAACACAAAGAAATAAAAGATCAAGTATGAACGAGAAAACAAATACACACATACAAATAAATGAATTACAAGAAGGAAATAAAGAACAAAGCAAAGTGAACTTTCAAAATAAAACATAAACATAAAGCTGAAACATTTTTATGAACATGAAACTCCTCCTCCTCCTCCTCCTCCTCCTCCTCCTCCTCCTCCTCCTCCTCCTGATGGATTAAACATTCAAACCAGTTCCTGTTTCCTGAGATTCCAAACATCAGACATGTTGAATCAGTGATGGAACCTCATGCTCCTCAAATGTTCATCTCATCCAAAAGCTACTGAGGCTTATTTCACTGATGACTTGAACCTCCTCTGTGCTGCGAGGTCATCAGTGACATCAGCTGTGATTGAAACACCACAGCCTCCTGTTCAGACACTCAATCCTGTTCATTGGTGTGAAAGTGGATAGAAAATGTTAACGGCTGTTGTGCTGGATTTTTTTACATTTCAATGACTTTCAAATAAGCGTATAAATTCAGCCCAGGGATGCATCCAGGGTTCCAGGGGCGACTCAGGCTGTCTGAGGTCCACTGGAGGGACGCCGAACAGGACTTTCATCACATTTAGTCATGTTCTGTCCACTGGATGAGTCAAACTGGGCGGTTTTATCAATCACAGCAGCATCCTATAGGGGCCCTTTGCTCATTATCTGCCTCCACTATGAAGACTCCAAACACTATAATATCGTATAAACTTCTATAAATACTTTATTCTTGTTTTGTATTTTGCAGTGTGTTTAAATGTAGCTCAGGTTTGTTGTGTGTTCTGCCCTCAGTAGCTGTTAATGTAAAGAGGAATACATTATTTCTCACCTTATTTAGAGACAACTTCCCTCTGGAAGGTTTGAAAAATTCAGGTCTTAGTTCATAAAGGAAGAATAAATGTAGTTTTCCTCTTTTTAAACCCTCTCATTAAAACAGGGTTGAAGCTGATTCTCTGCTGGACAACAACAATGTTAAAAGTGTAATCTAGACATTTTTCCACCTCTTTAATTTATACCAAATTAAAAACTTCTAGATCATAATATTAATTAATTCAAACAAACCTGTTGCAAGTTCGTTGAAAACTGAATTACAGACCTGTAACATGAAGTTAGCGATAAATGCTAACTGACACCTGATGACCACCTTCGGTCCTCCGGGCCCTGAAGGCAGCTCCTCTCTGGCCTCATCAGCCTGTTGCTGTTTAACATTATCGGCTGCTTTGACTCACATTTGAAAAATCAGAAGTTCACTGAGGAACGACTGACTTCACTCTCCAATCAGAACCAACCGGTTCTCCTTCATTACTCCCAGCCAGGCAGCTGCTTCTCCTCCTCCTCCCTCTGCACTCCTCTAATTTGTCTGTCTTCCTTCACTCCTGGCTCTTTCTTATGTTTCATATGCATAATCTCTGAGAATTGGCTCAATAGAGTGAAATTGAGTTCTGCTGCTGGTGGGAAAGGTTTGCTGGAAGCTGTAATCAATACTGGGGAGACATGTGGCCATTATGGAAATCAAGTGGCATTAATAGTCACAGTGCTGGGCAGCGGCTGATTGCTCAGCAAAAGGTCTTAAAAGTCATGCCACTTTTTGACCTTGTCAGCCAGTTTCTTACATCAGAAATACATAATGAAAAGAAAATATTCACTAACTTCTATAGTTTGTCACTGATTTAAGAATCCAGACAAACACTGAACTGTAGTTGATCATTTATTAGGCGTCTATGAATGACAAACAGTGGAGCTCTGGTGACGTCCAGGTTTTGCACAGATGGGTTGATTTGCTCAGAGTTTGTTCATTTGTTCTTCCACCATTTTTAAGGAGGCTACAAAGTAAAATATTGTCTTTTTTTCATCTCATGTTGTCGCCTGTGGTCTTTGGTCGGTTGTTGTTTTTTGTCAGGAGGATTTCTCAAAAGTTAGAAACCAAATTTCACATAATTGTTGGGCCAGAAACGGAGATGAAGGTATGTCCAACATTTTGTAAATAATATAATAATAATAATAATCATCATTATGAATGCAGTCATGCTTGTTGAGCCTCTTATGCACTAAGCAGCCTGTAGATCCTGATCATTATGAGAATATGGAGAATCTAGATATAGATCATATTATTGGAATCAATGCATCAAGTCAAACAATAAGGACACTGAAGCCCCAAAACCTCCAGCTTCACCCTGTGCCAATAAAGTTTTATCCACTTTTAGAAGGTCTCTTCCTTGATATTGGCTCATGCGATCATGTGATAAATTAATCTGCATATGGACGTGAGGCCTTCCAAGAGATGAATCTGGCCCTGATGCCAGTTTGGATTCTTCTGAATGTTATTGGTGATAGTTCTCCCAGCATGCTTTGGGACTCTGCAGACTGGTGGGCCGTCTCCAGCGGAGGTCCTAACCCATGTGTTCCAAACCGATGGTACATGCTGGAACAGTTTTACCACGTTTGTGCCGTGCTGACCGGCTGAGCTCAGAGCTCTCAGGCCCTCCAGGACTTGACTTGCTTGTTTGGATTTGTGCTGCTGACAATGAACAAACAGTGGTCCATGCATGAGCACACAGAGAGCACTAATCCCTACAAACACTGTACAAACTGTGGCCGTAATGCACAGCACTAGGTAAATAACACACGGGAAGGGGATGATGGGAAAATGGTCTGGAGCTGCTCTTCATCCTAACTGAGGGTCTCATTGGTTGGTGTTTGGGGCATCGGAGCAGGAGGAGATCATGAGGTCAGAGACTCTGCAGAGATATGTCAGACATGAAAGGTGACACATATCGATGAGCTGATTGTCTATGAAGAAGACGACCTAACCATCCACCAACGGTCCATCGTCTCACACCCAACAGAAAGAACAGTCTCTCCTCCAATCAGACTTTACCACATGTATCAGCTGCTCCAATGAAACTGCAGTGAAATGTCAACAACTGTTCACCTCCTGGTTCTAAATGATGGACTGACTGCTGTGTGTGTGTGTTTGTGTGTCTCTGTACCTCTTTCCTCGTCAATGAGCAAACATTGAAGGTAAAAGAGGCGATACCTCAATTTCAGGAGGAGCAGTGGTTTGATTAGATTAGATTTAGATAGAAAAGCACCATAATCAATATTGTTTACAGAATAGAGGGCTTCTTCCCTCTGGCTCTTAACATGTCATTAATTACAATTTAAAATCCTTCAGTAAAAACATTTATGTAACACAGAAGACATACATTTTGTCTGCAATGATAAACAAGACTTTTTAAGGCTCTCACAGACTTTATTATAATAGAAAATAAGCATCTGAGGCATTTTTTTTTTACAGCCAATAGGAAATCGACACAAGTCTCTCGTTAAAGAGAAAACTTGTAAAGTTTGTGTAGGATGATAAAAAGCAGTTCTGTTCTCTCTTCTTCTGCGTCTTCTTACTGTACATTTGTTCCATTTCAAAATCCTGCTTTCGACTCATAAAACTCAGACTCTACTTGATGAAGCAGATTCCTGCTCGTCAAAGAATTTAAATCTCAGAGAAGATTAGAAGAAAAGCTTGTTGTCATTGCTGTTTTTATGAATATGGATAAAGTGTATGTAGAAGGACGTCTCTGCACACAGATCTGATGGAAGCATGTAATTATAACTGTAACTGTAACCATACTTGTACCAAGACCTCAAAAACTTTACTGGATCTGTCTCAGAATCTTATCACCTGCTCTCTATTCCAAAGGCCACCTCATAGAAAATGTCTTTAAAATGCTGCTGAGATATTCTGATAACTAACAAACTAGAATGACGTGTCTCAAACAGTTCCAATGACTCCAATAGTTCTAATAACCCCAACAGTTCTCATGACTCCAACAGTTCTCATGACTCAAACAGTTCTCATGACTCCAATAGTTCTCATGACTCCAATAGTTCTCATGACTCCAACAGTTCTCATGACTCCAATAGTTCTCATGACTCCAATAGTTCTAATTACTCCAATAGTTCTAATGACTCCAACAGTTCTAATGACTCAAACAGTTCTCATGACTCCAACAGTTCTAATAACCCCAACAGTTCTCATGACTCCAACAGTTCTAATGACTCCAACAGTTCCAATGACTCCAATAGTTCTAATGACTCAAACAGTTCCAATGACTCCAATAGTTCTAATGACTCCAATAGTTGTTGACTCCAACAGTTCTAATGACTCCAACAGTTCTAATGACTCCAATAGTTCTAATGACTCCAACAGTTCTAATGACTCCAACAGTTCTAATGACTCCAATAGTTCTAATGACTCCAATAGTTCTAATGACTCAAATAGTTCCAATGACTCCAATAGTTCTAATGACTCAAACAGTTCCAATGACTCCAATAGTTCTAATGACTCCAATAGTTTTTGTGATTCCAACAGTTCTAATGACTCCAACAGTTCTAATGACTCCAATAGTTTTTGTGATTCCAACAGTTCCAATGACTCCAACAGTTCTAATGACTCCAATAGTTCTAATGACTCCAACAGTTCTAATGACTCCAATAGTTCTAATGACTCCAACAGTTCTCATGACTCAGCAGTTCTCATGACTCCAACAGTTCTAATGACTCCAATAGTTCTAATGACTCCAATAGTTTTTGTGATTCCAACACTTCTCTTAACTCCAACTATTCTCATGACTCAGCAGTTCTGGTCTGTGCCACCTCCCTCTGCCAGCCTGAGGACCCTGGGTGTAGACCACCATGTGTGTCTTAATAAACACATGGAGTCACCAGCTGCTCCTCTCCCACTGAGTCTGGACGTCTGGAGTTTTAGGACAGAAGGACAGCTGACTCGTGAAAACTGGCTGAAGTTTCCACGCTGGTGGGCGGAGAGTGTTTACTTCCAATGAATGCTCAAAGACAAATATGTTCTCAATCTCCTTCGAGGCTCCTTGACAAAATCAGACAGTAATCGTGTGAATTGATTCCATCCTCTCAGACACCTGAGAAACTATACAGCCTCACTGTGTAAGTCTTCAGTTTGCACAGAGATGTAGACCTGATGGCCCTGGGAGGTCAGTTCAGAACGGTGAGTTGGGGTCTATCTGTGTAGATCTGTGTTCCATCCAAACCGGTAGAGGGAAAAATCAAGGTTTGCTGCTGGCACTAACCTAAAGGAAGAATCTGTCCTATTCACTCGTGAAAAGTATATTCATCTTAGCACTATTTGTAGCTTCACAGTCGAAGTGAAACAACACTTTTATTGCTTCTGATGTTTTTTCCATCACCAGTGTTTCCTGGTTTCTTTCTGTATCGATACCTTCTTGAGTCCCTGTGTTGACCCATGTGTGTTTACATGGTTTCACTCCTTTGAGGAGGTGATAGGTTCAGTCATATCGGTTGGTTCGTTGGGTTGACTCTTGGCAGGATTACTCAAAAACTACTTCGGCTATGTCTTCCCCTGTTGGATGGCTGGACTGACTTTAGAGATAGGGTGAGGAGCTCGGACATTTGGAGGGAGCTCGGTGCTCCTTTACGTGGAAAGGAGCCAGTGGCACCTGGGTGCCTCCCTTTGGAGGTTTTCTGGGCATGTCCAGGTGGGACGAGACCCCGAGGTAGCCAAGGAACGCCTTCGGATCCCCCAGGAGAAACTGGAAAGTGTTGCTGAGGAGAGGGATGTCTGGAATACCCTGATCAGCCTGCTGCCACCATGCGGGTCATGGAGAGAAGCGGGATGGGGTGGGGAACGGGCCAGGCCCGTGTAATTTAAGAAGTATTAGTACTGAGTGGGTGTCAGTGTGTCCGTGAGATGTTCAGGGACATCATCATCATAAAGTGCCCCAGAGGTTGAATAATAATATTTGTTGTGCGTCTGTGTACACATCAGAGTGTGTACCATTACTCTGTTGTTTCACATACTCAAAATAACAGCCTCCATAATTTGTGTTTTCCTTTGAAGCAAGTTCTCAGTTGTGTTTATTATAGAAGAGAAAGAGTTCCATAATTGGTATAGATATAAGATTATATTGTTCCAGAAGAGGCCTTTGATATCACTGATGGTAACTTGGCTTTTTCTTTTTTGATTAGACATGAAAGTGCCATCGGCACAATGTGGCTCAGCGGCGAGCTCAGGCTCGCGCTGCTGCTTTTAATGACCATTTGCTTTCTATTTGCATGATCTGTGGTGGTAAATAGAAGCCTTTGCTTTAGATCAAAAAAATATATTCATGTATTTATGTATATCTATGAGTGAGTAGACAGAAACGGGCTGCGATGATTACTTTCTGAGCTGACATGAAAGACAAATTAAAGCCTGATTACAAAGCTTCTCAGATGTTTGCGAGGGTTCGTAGCTTTTGGAGGTTCCACTGACTTGATGGTCACATTCAAAGTTAACGGTGTTGTTGGCTTTTCTGAATCTTTCTGAGCTTGTTCTA